>PITA01002883.1:0-90418 GCA_004023965.1 Spilogale gracilis
CTCCATTGTATATATGTACCACATCTTCTTTATCCATTCATCTGTTGATGGGCACCTTGGCTCTTTCCACAGTTTGGCAATTGTGGCCATTGCTGCGATGAACATTGGGGTGCATATGGCCCTTCTTTTCACTACATCTGTATCTTTGGGGTAAATGCCCAGTAGTGCAATTGCAGGGTCATAGGGTAGCTCTATCTTTGTGTATGTTTAAAATTTTCTAAGGTGATAGATCTTATGTTAAGCATTCTCTCTCTCTCCCTCACACACATGCAGTGAAAGGAAACTTGGGGAGATGATGGATATATCTATGGCCTTGATGGTGGTGATATTGCAGGTGTGTAGTTACCCCCAAACTCATCAAGTTGTATACCTTAAATATGTATACCTTTTCACATGTCAATTAAAGCTCAGTAAAGTGAGGGGCGCCTGGGTGGCTCAGTTGGTTAAGCGACTGCCTTCGGCTCAGGTCATGATCCCGGAGACCTGGGATCGAGTCCCACATCAGGCTCCCTGCTCGGCAGGAAGCCTGCTTCTCCCTCTCTCACTCCCCCTGCTTGTGTTCCCTCTCTGGCTGTGTTTCCCTCTGTCAAATAAATAAAATCTTTTAAAAAAAAAAAAGCTCAGTAAAGTGTTTTTTAAAAAAAATTATATAATGTTTTAAATGGTCATGGTATAGTAGATACTCTCTGTTATTTGATTCCTACAATTAGAATTTAAGATAATACCATTTAATATAAAACACGTATTCAATTTTAAATTTAAACCTCAAGGCAGCCTTCTAAAGTAGTTATTATTAGTCCCATTTCACAAGTGAAGTCAGCATGCAGAGAACTGAATGGCCAAGGTCTCAGAGGAAAATGGTAGCGCTAGGCTGTAGTAGTTAGTTAAAGGTTAGCGTGTGTGTGTGTGTCTTGTCTCACTCCAAAGCACATGTTGTTAGCGGTCCTAATAGTGGCGGTAACTGGATCGTGACCTTTGCAGTTTGCTCTGTGTGGCTTTCTGGGGTTTGCCAACATCTCTTTCTAGCTCATGTGAACCTTTCTCTCTCCATCAATGGATTAACAATTATCCTCCTCTTCAAATTGACCAGGTGTGTTTTTGGGGGGAGGAGTGAGAGAGGAGAAGCCACTGTAGGGGTCCTCAAGCAGAGGAGTTAGAGCCCAGAATGACCCGGTTCTTGCAGTCTGACCTCTCAGGTTTCTTCTCCCTGAAGCACATACACACCAGGGAAGAGGCAAAGTATGTTGGGGGGTGGGGAGCAGGAGGAGAGCAGGGGAGAAGGAAGATTAATGTCTCCCATTGGAGAGAACCCATCACTCCCATTTGGCCCTGTAGCCTTGCTGCCCTGTCTGGCCTAGCTCAACATTCGTGACTTCTCCTTCACTCAGGAGATTTTTTTCTCTCGAGAGCCTCTTTGTATACCTTAAATACATATACAGTCAGGCAATCGGGCTTCTATCAGCTGACCCAGGCCATCAGATCCATGCGTAGGTGGATCCCTTATACTGTATGGTCTCAAATGGTTTTCCAAGGGGTCCTCAGGCTCTAGCACAAGAGGTGCTATCACTAGACCATGATTTAAGGGTCCCTGAACCTTGCAGCAGACAGAGGGTTCACTGTGTGCTGAACATACAGAAGGCCAACAGGTTATATGACCAACTGCACAACATTCTTGGGTCTTAACCCTGGATCTGTCAAACCATCCTTTATATAACCTGTCCCCTCATCCCAGCTGTGTCCTGTCGTCTTGTCTGCAGGATGGACAGTGGACTCAACAGGCTCTTAAAGTTGAGTTCACTTTCATCGATATGTCTGTTCCATGTCCTCATCAGAGACCTCAATCTCTGAGTTGTCCAGCTGCCCTGGCTTGGGCAGCTGCTCCTTAGCACTCTCCTTCCAAGCAGCTTGGCTCACACCCCTCCTTTCCAATTGCAATTTCTCAGACCTTATGGCACGATCACCTGTTTAATCTCACCCTTTGTCAGCCAGCAGTCTCATGTGCCACTCTAGTTGCCCTTCCCAGTTGTCCTTTTCCTCCGTCCCAATTAAAGAGGCAGCTGGAATTCTGGTGCTTCCTTCTGGCCCTTCCCTACAGTGCACAGCCATGCCCTAGAGGTATTCCACTTACAGAGGTTTTCTCTAGCTCCTCTGTCCACTGGAAGACAGAAGCAGGAGTAAGAGGTCCGTTTCCAGGACTGGAGGCCTTGTAGCCAGGAGCTGTTCCAATGTGATTCCATTTGCTGTATTCCTGGCCTCCTCCGGGTAGAAGTATAAAAACAGAAATAATGGAGATTGAAAGAAACATCAGGTCTTTTATCTCCTCATAAGCTCCTGGCTAAGGCCTCGGGCAGTTATTTAACCTACCCTGCAGGCAATCAGAGGTCTGGCAAGAAGTCTCTTGAAGTCCCTCCCTTCTTAGAGAGAGGCAGATTTATTCTACCTGGAGGCACCCCCCCCCCCACTGTTCCAAATGGAAAGTAGTTCCAAGGCTTTTGGAGAAAGAAGAAAATGTCCCCTCCAATAGAAGCTTTATTTTGTAACTTGTGGTGTCAACAATTTGGCTGCAACTAGAGTTGGTTTGAAAAAACATGGCAGAGCGGAGGGAACATGGCGGAGAGGAGGGGCCACGGTGTGCTCAGTACCCAGGTTCTTAACTCTGTTAATTCGTGGGGCTTCAGGAAAGTTGCTGCAAGTTTTCCCATCATCTGTAAATGATGGGTTTGGGCTAGCCAGTCTCTGTATTTGTGAGGAGAGGCAAGCAGTTGTGAGTCTTCTTCACCCAAGCAAATACCCGGAGACAACAGTCTCCAATCACAGGAAGAAAGAGCATATCTTTTCCTGACACAGTCTAATCCCAAGGCTTTCCCAATCTTGGACTTACTGACATTTGGGGCCAAATAATTAATTGCTGTTGGGGGTTGCCTCTCTACTGTAGGATGTTCAGCAGCACCCCTGACCCATAATGCCAGCAGGACCCCCCCAGCTGTGAAAATCAAAAATGTCTTCCAGCATTGCCAAATATTCCCTGCAATGGGGGCACAACCCCTCCCACTGAGAATTGCTTTACGTGTGTTAATCAGATTTTCTTCCTGGAGCAAAATCTTCCTCCCAAAGAAGATAGACAGTAGACCACAAAGGTGCTACCCTAGCCCTCTGCGGCGGTAAGCTGAGGGTTACGTCAGAGAACACAGCAGGCCTAGCAGCTGCAAGTATTTGCTCTGGTCTTAAACATCTTCACACTGGATACCTGGCAAATGGTGGTGCTTAAAAAGTGTTCTGAAGCTCTGGGAGAGATTGGTGTTTGGACCCCAAGAAAAATATTTCCTCTAAAATTTTTTTTTTTTTTGAGTGACAAGGAAGCTCTGTAAATCAACTATGAGAAGCCTACCTTAACTCTAAAGCTACCTTTAAGCCTACCTTAAGTCTACCCTACCTAAACTCTAAAGCTCTAGGCTGCTTGTGTCAGGATAGGTGAACCTTCACTTCAGGGTCCTGGAATGCTCAGTGGGGCTGATCAGAGCACTGGGAATAGTGTGACAGGATACTGAAGTCCTGTTCAACAGTGGAGGCCAGTGGAACGCATTCACTCATTACCTCAGCTGGGTAGATGCAGAGGACAGACGCATGAGTAACGGAGAAATGTGGATTGTTGAATCAGTTTGCTGCTCAGAAAAGTGGGTCACTCAGTGCAACTTGGACCTGGCTTGAGTAGCTCGAGAGAAACACCACCCTCAAGGGGGGCAGGTAATTGTGGGACTGACCCCATCCCCACAGCCAGTGCGCCTGCCCACTAGATCTAATCACGCTGTGTTTCCAGAGTCAGCCTTGAGAAGAGGTTGGATGGAGACTTCATGCAAAGGTTAAATGTAGCCTGAGGGGTGTATTTGTGTGTGAGGGGGTTGGGGGCTGGAGGAAGACACTGGACCTGGCTGCAAAGCCTAGTCCTCCTCCCTGCCATTTACTTGCTGATTCCATACGGGGGGCCTCATATGTTTGCCACAAAACTCATAGGACCCTGGCCCTCCCATCCATCTGGTTCTTCTGTAGAGTCTCCTCCTCATCCTCCAACTTCTCACCTCCAGGACAGTTGCTGATTCTGTCTGTGATTTCCCAGGGTTGACACTGCAGGTCAAGAGGGAGCTGTGGGAAGGTCTTCAGATATCGCTGCTAGGAGCACTAGAAGTGGGGAGTTTTTGTTGTTTTTTATTCTAATCCTTTCTCCTCCTTTCTGCTGTTTCTGCCTGAACAGTAGTTCTGAATTCTAGACCTTTCCCTGTGGCATTCCTCTTCCCATCTCCTCGAACTTCTGGTTGTCCTTTAAAGCTTAGTTAAGGCTGTCTTCTTTGAGAAGACCCCCTGTGCTCTCTGGCTGAGTTGGAGCTCCTCATGTGTCTCCTATAGCACAGTGCTTCTGTCTTTGTAGGCTTATCCTAGTCAGTCTGTGTCTGCTTACATGCTCTTTCTTCCTCACCCTTTGCTAACTCCTTAGGGGCAGAAATAAAATCTTTTAACTCTACCTACTTTAGACCTTTAAATGTTGAGCTACAGGAGGTCCTAAATAAATATCTGTTGACCATATTAATAAAGCAAATTTAGGGGGCCCATGAGAATCTCCTTGGTTGAGTTTTCAAGATTCATATTGTTGGACCCACCGCCCCCAAGACACAGATTCTCTAGGTCTGGGCTGGAGTTTGTAGATCTGTTTTTTGAAAAATGCCCCCTATTATTTTGAGGTTCACCCATGGTTAAGAACCCTGATATGACTCAGTCTATTCTTCTGCCCTTTCTTTTGTGTTCTAAAGAAAACTAAAGATGTGTTAGGAAGAAAGAGATTTGATGTGAGGCATGAAACAAAATATCAGTGTGAGATGAAGTTTCTCTAGTTCTTCAATAACACTAATTATCATTAATGATAATAAACCCCATTGTGTTTGGAACTATAGATATTACTAATGATGGAGCAGATGTTGGGGAACAAACAGAGCACTGCTCAGCTGGTGGCAGTGTGGGGATGACTCTACTCTGATTAGCCTCTTTTCCTTGCTTATCAGACCGTGGACGGCAGCTGCCTAAATAAACATCTGTACAAAGGGCCATTCTTGGCATTCCTGGATCGTTAGAAGAAGGAGGGGTGCAGAGTGCATTTAGTCCAGGGACCCCATTTAGAGATGAGGAACCTGAGGCTGGAAATAGGGGTGGGAGTGAGCTTCTCAGGTGCTTTCCATTAGCCTTCTGAGGTTAATGGAAAAGCTGGGCCTACAGTCGAGTTTTCCAGCTCTTTGCCAACTATTTTCACACAGGTTATATCTCAACACTCTAGTTACATGTTTCCAGGTCGGGGAATAGCCTCCCTCGGGAGTCCCCAAAGTGTCCTAGCTACCTATAATCTGTGTGCTAATCAGACCTGTGTGATTCCTCTCAAAAATTCTCCCACCTTTGCCTCTAAGTTATTTCTCTAAAACTCAACACTGGTCAGTGCCTTCTCTTTACCACAGAGACTTATGCTGGTTTGTCATGGTTATAAAATAAATTCCAAACTCCTACCGCAGGCCACTCGAAGTTTGACCTGAGCCTGAATTCTGATGTCATCTCTCACCCCTCCTCTGCGATGGCTGCGGTGAGTACACTTGCTTGCATGCCCACACTCATTCTGACTTCTCTTTTGTCCAGTGGAGCCCCAGCAATTAGAGAGGTTACCAGGCTCACGTACTCACGTTCCCAGCTCCCTTGACCTCCCTTGTGAGCAGCGCTGGCTGAGGGGATGAAGCCCATGGAAGTTGGCAGCGGAGGGTAAAAGATCATGTTCGGTAAAAATTTCTCTCCTTCTGAAATAGAGAGATAGACAAAGACATCCCTTCATCCTCTCTCTTGTTTTGGAGGACCTAGTGTGGACCCCTGGAGACAGAAGCTGTTGCAGCCATTTTGCAGTCCAGAGGGAGAAGTCCAAAAGAATCACAAAGGAGCTGCTCCACAGCCCAGACATCCCTGAACCAACACAACCAGCTTTGAAACTTCAGTTTTGCATTACCTACACCCTGACCAATATAATAGTCCCTGGGGGCAAAAACAGCGCCCTCCCTCTGCTGAATCCTTAGGGAACAGAGGCAAGAGTTAGAACTCTAGGAAAGCTCATGTCTTACTGCCCTAGCTTGCTGACCTGCTCCTCACATCTGCTGTTTCTAAGCTCTGTAGCATTTGTTCCCGGTCCCACAGGGCCGCTGACGTTCCAGGGGAGGAGAACTCAGTGCCCTTGAACTGTTTGCCGGACACATACCCATAATTCATTATGTCTAATTCTCGACTCTTCAGTTTTCTTTCTTTCTTTTTTTTTTTTTTTTTTAAAGATTTTATTTATTTGACAGAGAGAAACACAGCCAGAGAGGGAACACAAGCAAGGGGAGTGAGAGAGGGAGAAGCAGGCTTCCCGCCGAGCAGGGAGCCCGATATAGGGCTTGATCGCGGGTCTCCGGGATCATGACCTGAACCGAAGGCAGTCGCTCAACCAACTGAGCCACCCAGGCGCCCCTTCAGTTTTCTTTTTAATCTAACAATTCACATTTGACAGAACTGAGGTCTCCCAATGAGGACTGTAGCTTCCTCTCTGAGATAGTCTGCCTTTCCACTCTATAGGTCTCCTTGGGCCTTCCAAATCCTCCTTTTTGAGGGATTCTCACTTGTTTTGACCCTGTTCTTCATGGTTGAAGGTGAGCTGTCCTACATCTTACCCCTTTCCACGCCTGGAGGATCAAATCCTTCTACTGGCCTGCTTCAGAAATTCTACCTTCTCTTCTACTTCGACCTTTTCCTGCACCTTGAATGCTCCTCACGTCAACATGGGCACTTACTGAAATCTCTCCCATTCTTGGAAATCTGCCCCATGTTCATGTGCCCTGTGAAGTAAGCCTGGTGCATCCCAGCCACAGAGCTCTCTTCCCCTCTCACACTTGCAGGAGTATGTACATTGCAGACCAGCTTGTCGGTGTGTGTCACATATCTTGTTTGGAGGTTGTGAACATGTGCCTCCCCATACACAGGAAGCCCCCAGGAGCACAGTTTACAGGTCAAGCCGGCACAGTTACTGTGTTTTGAAGTGCTATCAGGACTTGTTCTTATGGGGAAAAATGTATTTATTGTTCAAAACTCCTTTTATTTGGGGTTGTGTTTCCTTATAACCAAAAGCACCATCATGAGTACATACACCAACCAAGTAAATAGTTGTGGGAGTGGAAACAAGGGGTTTCTACAGATTATTTCAACTTGGGGGTATGTATGAAGGGGAATGACTGAAAGGAAGGGGAAGCTTGGAGTCCATGTGTGTGAATGTGTGTGTATGTGTGTGTGTGTGTGTATGTGTGCGCACAAGTGTATGCATGTGAATGTGTATAAACACACAAAGCTAAGGAAACAAGTTGGGAACGGTGTACGTGTGGGAAGATGGTGGGGGAGTTGGTGGGGAGGATGTTTATTTAGAAGCAAGACTGAAATAATGAACTTCATGTATAGTGTTACCCAATATGGATTAGTCAGATCTCGATATTCTTTCAGCAATAAACATTTCTTGAATGTCTCAGGTATGCTTGGGTGGGGACAGCTAATTTACCTTATTCTGTAAAATTTTAACTCACCTCATCCAAACTAGTGCTTCCTAATGTGAAATTTGATTTTACTCTCTGTAGATAAAGAAAATAGTTTTTATTCTCCATTTAGGTCAAAAGCAGTTTTGGCAGCGGTTCAAACCCTCCTCAGGGTACCAAGAATAACTAGAAGCTTATCTTTGTGAATGTCTTTTTTTTTCAGGCCTGATTCTCATTCTCTCGTATTTTCCTTCCCTAGTCCTTTGAATTTTCTTAAAGCTTTTTTTTTAAAGTTTTTTTGCAGTTTCCGTTTATTTTTCATCACATCTCTCCTCTTTGACATCTCTCCACCGTTTCCTTATCGAGGTCTTCTTTCATTTTTCTCTGGGATGGCAGTAACATTTCATTAATTCATATCAAAGGAGGTAGGAGATTTGGGGTTCTTGGAATAGCAGGAGAGCAGTTTGGCAAAGCAGAGAAAGTTTGGAGCTAGGGTTCAGGAGACCTGTGTTTTTGTGCAAGACTTTATCACTAACTAGCTGGATGACCTTGGGTAAAATTGCAACTTCTTGGAGTCTGAGGGCCCTTATCACTCACTCAGAGGAAAAATTTGACCAATATGATCTCTGGGCATTAATATTCTATGATACTTATAAAAAATAGCTTTGTTTAAGAAATGAGATTTGTACTTGTATTTGAGAATATGGGTCTTTGGTGATAATTAACACGGGATTTGAAGTCGTTTTGTATTCTGCAACTTTGCAGTGACCTGAGTATAATAAATGAGGACTGGGATTTGGGACCAGCAGTTCCCAGGTTGTCATCAATCAAACAGTAGAAACTTTTCTAAATAGGGGCCGACTCTGAAAGAAAGAGGGAGATAGAATGGTAATAGTTTTTGGCCTGTGTTCCTTTAAAAAATTTTTTTTTTATTGTGCTAAAGGTACAGTGTAAAATCTACCCTCTTAACAAAATTTTAAGTGTACAGTACATATTGTTAACTGTTGTTGTACAGAGATCTCTAGAACTTTCTCATTTTGCATGATTGAAACTCTATACTCTTAATACAACTCCCTGTTTCCCTGTCCCCCAGCCCTGGCAACCACCATTGTACTTCCTGTTTCCCTGAGTTTGACCACTTTAGGTATTTCATATATGGAAAATCATGTGGTATTTGTCCTTCTGTGACTGGCTTATTTAACTTCACCTAATATTCTCAAGTTTCATCCCTGTTGTAGCTTCTGACAGAACTTCCTTCTTTTTAAAGGTTGTGTAATATTTCTTGACTTGTGTACCCCACTAGAAATTTTTCTGTGTTCAATACAAATAGCATGAAAACTCACATATTCTGTCTTAATACCTTTTGCTGATGGTAGTTCATGGTGTGCCCTCACCAGTATAAAAACTCTTTGGGCAGATTGGCCCAGTACCCACTCACATCCAAAGATGGTTCTCTCTTTCCTTTTGCTGTATTATAAATACTGCGTGCTTTAAAAATTTTTTTCTTTTTTAATTTTAATTTTATTTTTTTACTATTTTTCATCAGAGTTAGCTTTATGCAAAACAGAAGCCTGAAAACATGGTCTTTCTGATCAAATGATCAGATTTTTAGGGACAATGTAGATTCTTGTCTTGACTGTTCATCCTTGGGCAAAATTCCTCCCACTATGGGCCTCATTTTCCTCATCTGTAAAATGGAGAGGTCAGATTAGTTTAGTGGTGCTCAACAAGGGCAACTTTGCCCTTCAGCAGACATTTGGCAGTATGTGAAGACACTCTGGTTATCATACCTGGTCTGTCACTACCTGTACTGAGTAGAGGCCAGGAATGCTGTTAAACATCTTACAGTACACCAGAGCCTCAGGACCGGAATCCCTGCCCCCAGCTACCCAGTCCCAAATGTTAATAGTGCTGAGGCTCAGAAACCCTGGCCTGACCCGCTAATATCCCAATCCTCTACCATCGTTAAAATGCCATGACTTTGTCCACCTCTGTTTTTCTCTTCACTCACACTGGCTGGGCCAAGAGAAAAGTATAAAGTAGGGGAATGAATCTGATTTCTTCCTTCTCCTTCCATGTCTGTCCTTCCCAAGCTTTCCTTTTCTTTCCCCTTTCTTCATTATCTCGTCCTCATCTGGGACAGGTTGAAGAAGCATATACCTTTGAGTAGGGTTTAAACTCTGGTGGCATCAGGCTGGCTTGAAGGAGAAAGGCATTTGATTCCCACACAGACTACTAGAAGGGGGAAGACAGGAGGCAAAACATGGAAAGGATGGGATGAGGGGACTTGACAAAAGGATCAGGGTTACAAGAAATATAATTGAGTCTCTTTACATTGCAGTCTTTCTTTTTCTCATCTCCTCCCCGCTCCCCATCTCCTTGCTTCTCTCTGGGTTTTCTATGTTTTATCCTACTGTGGAGAGGCTACCTCATGTCCAAGAAAAGATGATCACTGGCATCTTCAGAGATGTATACTCTGGTAACCTCAGTATCAGGGAACTGATTGGCTTGGCTTGAGTCACATGCCTGTTTCTTGGATAAATCCCTCTCGTGAGTGGTAAGGACTACCATGATTGGCCAGCTCGGATGGTGGGTGGGGTACTGAATGGCACATGTTAGGGAGACAGAAGGTTGCTACTACCGAAAGAAGGGAAAATTCTGGGCACAAGAAAACAACAGATATTCCTGTACAAAGGAACTGGTTTGCATTTTCAATCCTTAGTGAATTCAGACACGCTTTCATTTATTAAAAAAAAAATGTGATGATTCTCTGTTATGACCAAATAGTGCCAGAAGGAAATAAAGATAGTTTCCTTTCTCAAGGAACTCAGTGTAGTGGATGAGATGGACAAGGAAAGAATTATAATGGGAATCAGATAGGAATCAGCTCTTAAGACCTTACACTATTAGCTACCCTAACTGCAGGAAATTTTAAATAAAATTTCTGAGGTATTTCCAAAGGAGCTGGGAGTTACCATGAAAATGAGAACCATCTTTATTCTTTCTGACTCAAGCCACAACAGACCCATTTAGTTGCCCTTCTGCTCTGGAGGTAAGGTAGGGGAAATGGGGAAGAGGAAACTCAAAGATACATTGAACACCTACTCAGTCAAAGAATCCTGCCAGTAAGGGGAGATGACTGAAATTTCAAGGATTCTCTAATTAAGAAAAGCTCTTAACTCTCCTGGACTTTGAAAATCAACCTCTATGTCTACAGCTGCAAGAACCAAAACCTTCCTGTTTTTCTGGGAGAATTTTTTAGCAAAACTTGACTATACACTAAACTTGTCAGCCACCAAGCACTTATAATATTGTAATTGTTTGAACAATTTAATTTCTTAAAAGGTGTTCTCAATCAGTGTGTTCCTATGGAATTCTGGTGGCCTTAGTCAATGATTCACATAGACCCTATTTATTTATTTACTTATTTATTTTTGAGAGAGAGCTCAAGTGTGTAGGGCAAGTGATAGAGGAAGAGGGAGGGAGAGAATCCCAAGCAGGCTCCTTGCCTAGCAACAGAGTGGGGCTTGAATCCACAACCCTGATATCATAACCTGAGCCGAAATCAAGAGTTGGACACTTAACCAACTTAGCCAACAAGGTACCTCTCATGGAGACACTATTTTATGGAATTCAATATTCAATTTGGAAATTCTCCTGATTCCACCTGCCTGAGCGGTGCAAATAAAAGAAGATAGTTCATAATAATCAAAGGAAATCACTATTAAGTGACATTATTTTAATAGTCACTAAAAAACAATAGTAATTTAGGGTGAAATTGGCCAGAGCAGTTTGGTGTAGCAAGAAAGGACTGTTTGTCTTCTTTAAGTTCTGTACACCCTCTGTTTTACTGTTGTCTACCCCCCACACAGACTTCCCCAAACATGCTCCTAGCATCCTACTCCTTACAGCCCTCCACACTTTATATCTCAGAACTTTCTGTGTATAAGGCTATAACTCACACAAGTTTTGAGATTTCTTGAGGAGAGGAGGTCTTCATCACCCTGCCCTTGTGGCAGTCCCCGCATAGCATGTACCCTGACTTGAGGCAGCCATACCTGTCATTTCAAGCTTCCTAAAACAAGTCAATCCTTAGAGTAGTTTAGGAAAGTCAGGGTAGGCAGATAAACTGTCTAGATCTAACAAGAATAAATCTCAATATTTACTTAGCCATAAAAGGCCAATGTGGATAAGCAAATTTTACGTTGTACTAAATTTCCAGCATATGTAATAGCAAATCTGTTAAAAGTCATAGGAAGTGTAGCTTGATACCTAATCCATCTTCCACTTTGGCAGGGGAGCAATGAAGTCATTTTCCCAAGATTATACCATGACTGAGAATGGAATGGATAAACTCATTGTGTGCTTTTTTGGTACTTTCTCCTTGGGTTCAGTGAAGATGCTTTTAGCTGCAAGTTACAGAACATCCCAGTGAAAATTCTTTTTTTTTTTTTTTAAGATTTTATTTATTTATTTGACAGAGCGATCACAAATAGGCGGAGAGGCAGGCAGAGAGAGAGGAGGAAGCAGGCTCCCTGCTGAGCAGAAAGCCCGATGCCTCAATCCCAGGACCCTGAGATCATGACCTGAGCCAAAGGGAGAGGATTAACCCACTGAACCACCCAGTGAAAATTCTTAAGGAGAAAAGAAAATGTGTTAACTTATGGAGTAAGATTGGCAGTAGGGGGTTCCAGAGTTGGTTAATTTAGGGTCTTAATCATGTTATCAAGGATTCATGCTCTTCCATTATTTCTTCCTTCTATTCTGTCATCCTCAAAGTGTTGAAGTTCAACCTGTCATGATGGTAGTATGGCTTTAGTATCACTTCTCCACACAGCATTGGCCAAAGGTTAGAATAAAAATCTATCTTCCCATTTTTAAGACCCTTTTAAAATTAAGTTTTTATCTTAATTCCAGTTAACTTGCAGTGCTATGTAGATTTCTGGTATACAATATAGTAATTCAACAATTCTACATGTCACCTAGTGCTCATCACAGGTGCACTCCTTAATCCCCATCACCTGTGTTTTGTTTTGTTTTGTTTTGTTTATAAGATTTCATTTATTTGACAGAGAGAAACACAGCTAGAGAGGGAACACAAGCAGGGGGAGTGAGAGAGGGAGAAGCAGGCTTCCTGCCGAGCAGGGAGCCCGATGTGGGACTCGATCCCGGGTCTCCGGGATCATGACCCGGGCCGAAGGCAGTTGCTCAACCAACTGAGCCACCCAGGCACCCCCCCATCACCTGTTTTATCCATGAGACACTTTGTAAAAATTTTTTTGGTTTACAAATTTAAAAAACTCTTATTGCAGTAAAATACACATAAAACTTACCATCTCTATTTTTAAGTATACAGTTCAGTAGTGTTATGTTTACATTGTGCAACTAATCTCTAAATTTTATTCATCTTGCAAAACTAAAACTCTCTACTCATTAAACAACAATCCTCCATTCCCTCCTGTCAAGGTCCTGGCAGTCGCCGCTCTTTTCTGTCTCTGTGAATTTTACTACTATGGATATCTCATACAGCATTTGTTTTTGTGTCTGGCTTATTTCACACAGCCTAATGTCTTCACGATTCATCCACTGTAGCATGTGTCAAAGTTTCTTTCCTTTTGAAGGCTGAGTAGTATTCTGTTGTATATGTATGTCACTGTTTGTTTATCCACCAATGGACATTTGGGTTTTTCTACCTCTTGGCTATTGTGAATGATGCTGCAATGGGTATGGGTGTACAAATACCTCTTTGAATCCTGAGATCCCTCTTAAGAGTAAGGAGAACCTTTCCAAAATCCCCCCAAAGATTTCTCTCCATATTTCCTTGACTGGGATTGTACCAGTCAACAATCAGGCAAATGGATTTCTTGGGATTTGCTTAGAGCAGAGGTTCCTGAAGTATAGTCTGCATCCCTCTGAGGATCTTGAGATCATTTTAGGGGCTCTATAAGATTAAAACTAGTTTTATAATAATAATAAATATGATGTTATTTGCCTTGTTCTCTGTGTTGATGTTTCAGGGGTGGTGATGCAAAGTTAATGGAGGATAAAAGTCCTGGTACTTTATTATGAATTATACTAGTGACATCAAATTATATTAGTAGTTAAAAAAACTCAGTTTTGCCTAAGAATTATCTGATAAAATGGTAATAACTGAGTTTTGTTAAATTGCCATCCCTGGGCACAAATATTTTAAATATTCTGTGTAAAATACTTCTGCTGCAAACCAAAGTGTGATGATTGTCTCCAAGAAAAGCACTTTTGCTAGTGTTTTTTGAGTTGTAAGCTGAACTAGCCTTTTTCTTCTTCCTTTTTTTTTTTTTTCATCAGGCAGCATTTTTACTTGAAAAAAACAATCACCAGACAAAGTATGGGTATTCTGAGTTGGGTAATTGACAGACTCTTGAAAATGAACAAAGTGAACCTTGAAAATGAACAAACAAATCAAGGAAAAACAACTAATGATATTTATTGCCAATGAAAAAATTAGAGTCTCAGGCAAAAATAAGAATTTCAAAAAGTTTGTATTTGCCACTGTGATCTTAACAGCTTCCAATCCTTAAAGTTTTGTATGATGAGAATGGTAGTGATATAAATGAGTGTGGTTCTTTTTGATCTTGTATAATGAAACACTCCACTATTTAGAAGCTCTACATTGCTTAGTAAACCAAAGTCTCAAATGACTGATGCATGATGTTACAAAATCATGCATGGGTAAAAGACCCACTCAAAGTTCAAGACAGTTGAATGGAATTTAATGTAACAGAGTATGAAAATCCTTAGTGAGCTGATTTCAGATTAGATGTGTTAACATCACAGCTAACCTTTAAGAATAGGTCACTTGTGTTAAATAACAAAAATTCAGCTGACTGAATTTTATTTTATTTTATTATTATTATTTTAAAAGATTTTATTTATTTATTTGACAGAGAGAGAGAGAGGGAGATAGAGATATCACAAGCAGGCAGAGAGGCAGGCAGAGAGAGAGAGGAGGAAGCAGGTTCCCTGATGAGCAGAGAGCCTGATGTCGGGCCTCGATTCCAGGACCCTGGGATCATGACCTGAGCCAAAGGTAGAGGCTTTAACCCACTGAGCCACCCAGGCATCCCTGACTGAATTTTAAAGATCTAATTGGCTTTATAAATGATTCATGAATTGGGCAGTATCTTATCTAGCAAGTATGGAGGACTTCCAAAGGGCTACAGAAAGGGATGGGTTTCTAAGGGTAGGACAAGACAGTTATAAACAGAAAAAAGACTTATTTCAGGTGAAGTCACCTTCTATTGCAGACAAAAGGATCTTAGGTAAATTATCTCATCTTCCTTTGGGGGATGGAGAGGGCACGTGTGACAGATTGCCTTATTGGTGCTGATCAGAAAATTCCAGACTGATCAGTTAATACTATATTCCTGAGGGAGGCTACACTTTGAGAGGTCAGGTATTGAACCCTGGTTTGGCGATGTGGTCTAGCATAAGTGAATTCATTTTGAACCTGTGGTTTTCTTTTCTTTTCTTTTCTTTTCTTTTTTTTTTTTTTTAAGATTTTATTTATTTATTTGACAGAGAGAAACACAGCTAGAGAGGGAACACAAGCAGAGGGACTAAGAGAGGGAGAAGCAGGCTTCCCACTGAGCAGGAAGCCCGATGTGGGGCTTGTTCCGGGGTCTCCAGGATCATGACCTGAGCTGAAGGCAGTTGCTTAACCAACTGAGCCACCTAGGTGCCCTGAACCTGTGGTTTTCTAACACTGGTCAAGTTTTAGCGTAATGTCAGAGAAGAATATTTACAATTATTGGAAAAAGCTTTTAAAATATTTCCCCTTTTCCATGTACATTAGTTGTGTGCGGTTGAATTTTTTAAAATTTATATGTCAAAACCGCCCCCCGCCCTGTATTGCAACATGTTGAATGTAGAAGCAGAGATGAGAGTCCAACTTTCTTCCATTGAGCCAGAAATTAATTAACAAAAATAAAAAGCAATGTCTTTTTGTTAATTAAATTTTTTGTTTTAAAAATAGTTATTTTTATAAAAATATGTTAACATGTAAATTTTTAAGTTATTGTTATTTTAAATAGATATTTAAAATTTATTCTTTTATTTGCAGTCCTTTAATTATTATTGAGAGCATTCTGGTTTATATTCTTTGGAAATGCATGAAACAAATTCAATTTTAGTTAATTTTAGAAAATAACTATGTATCACCTCAGGTATGTAAAGGTAGGATGGCCGCAGAGGAATAACTGAGGCTTTTTCTCATTTTCTTCCTTGACAATCCCAGTTTTATTCAGGTAAGAATGTAAACTGATGGAAACTTTATTACTTTTGTGGGGAAGGGAATTTGGAATTTTATGAAATTTGGTGACAGTTATCAAGATTTCACATGCTGATTCCTTATGACCAACATTTAACTCTTAGAAATTTATGCTACAGATATATGCCAGATTTGCTAAAATACTCATTGTGGTATTGCTTGAAATGGAAAAAAAACCCCACAACTGGAGATGATCTAAATATGCATCAGCAGGATGTTGATTGATTTAATATGAAACATCATAAAATGGAGGATTAGATCATTAAAATGAATAATTTAGACATGTATGGATTGTTGAAAGATCTCCAAGATTTTTTATTAAAAGTAAAAAGGAATTTCATAGCAGTGGATAAAATATGATCACCGCTCCAGTTATCTGTTGCTGTGTAAGGACCATCTCAAACTCATGGCTTCAGACTACAGCAGTCATGTATTTTGCTCACAAATCTGCAAGCTGGGAGTGTCTGATGGGGCCCACTAGCCTTTGATCCACCCAGAGTCAACTGGGATGGCTTCACCACTGGGGACGACCTGACATTTGTGGGTCGGAATCATTTGAAGGTTTTCTCATTGACATGTCTGGCAGTTGATAATGACTGTCACCTGGAACACCCACATGTGGCCGCTCCCTGTGGTTTCTTGGTTTCCTCACAGCATGGTAGCTGGGTTCCAAGAACAAGCATCTCAAGACCGGAAGTGCCAAGAACCTGGCACCACATCACTTCTACCATATTCCATTGGTCAACCAGTCCATAAGCCCAGATTCAAGGGGAGGGAATTTAGACTCCACTTTTTGATGGGATGAATGTCAAAGAACTTCGCGTTTATGGATTAAAACCTCCATGATACCATTTGTGTAAACTTTTAAATATATATACATGTAAAATTCAGATATATGCAAAAGAAGCTTTTTCAGGGAGGGTAAATGAAAAGTTGTTAACAATGTCTACCTTTTGTGGAGAAAGAATGTAGGTCAAAGGTGGAGTTAGCAGGAGACTTTAGTTTCTAATTTTATGTCTTACTGTACTATTGAATTTTTGTCCATGTGGATATATTATTTTTGTTTAAAACACACACACACACGCACACACACACACACACCAAACCCACCCAGAGTAAGAGTTCAGTTTTTTCTCAGGCTCCCATGTCAAGTATCTTACTTTATGTTCATCAGCAATTCAATGAGATTCTTAGAGTAGATGTGACTGCCCCTATTTCCAGAGGAGAATCAGAGTCCAGGTCTCAACCTCCAGTTCCGTGTCTTCATGACATGCCAGGTAACTAAAAAAGACCCAGGTCTGGAGCTGAGCCTATTTACCCAGAGAAGCAGATTTTGGAAGGACAGTCTTAGCAAAGTTAGGAAAAATTCAGGCTGGGTCTTGATGCAGAATCTATAGCCACGTGGTGACAATAGAAACTCTCCCAGTGCCCCAGCACATTTTCCAGACTCAAAGTTTGCTGAATGAAGGAATGTAGAAGTCTCCTTACTGGTCAAAGCCACTTCCTCCACCCTCAGTCACAGACTGATGTGTAAAAGTGGAAACCGGATCTCATAACTCTCTTACTCAAAACCCTTTGTGAATATTAATAATGGGACACCCCACTGAAACGGAGTCCAGAAGATCTATAGCAGGAGCTCTCATGCCCTACCACTCTTAGTCAATTGCAGACCCAAGAGGACCTGACCTCTACTATCCCAGCTGGAGGAAGAAAGGCTTTCCTTATCCACCATCCATCCCCTGCAACAACTCAGCCAATGAGAAGTCCCTATACTTAGAACTTCTAGTTTATTCCAATGAACTTTTAGTTTTTAACACCCTTTCCAACTTACCCCCTTTCTCCTTAAAAAAGAACACCTCTCTTTTGTTCTCCATACCTGCCTATGGTTTTGCTGGGGCTTGTTTGCTCCCAAGTGCAATCCTCTTATTTATAAACAAACCCATTTGTTTTGGTGAAGCACCTAGAAGTTTTTTATTTTTAAAGTTAATACCTTCAAGCCTTCCACTTTCACCTATAGGAAAATAAGAAATGTAATGACGTCTGTGCTATGTGCCAGATACTATAGTAAAAGTTTTGTAAGAACTAACTCCTTATTTCAATAACTCTGTAGATGGAGGTCTGTTTTTGTTTAGTATTTCCATCCCACAAATGAGGAAAGCAAGGCACGGAGGAGTTAAATGATTTCAGACAGCTAATAAGAATAGCAAGAGCGTGTACCAAGGCAATCTGACATCAGAATCTGTGCTGTCAATCACTTCATCACTCTGCCTCCAGACTTCTTAGCACCAATGACAAGACCCTCTGCTGCTGAGAAGGGACGATGATGCTGGGATGGTGTATCAGGGTTCTCCTGAGAAACAGAACTAGTAGGAGATGGATATATGTCTTTCTGTATATATGTATGTATGTATACATATTTGTATAGAAAAGCTTTATTACGATGAATTGGCTCATGTGATTATGGAGGCTGAGAAGTCCCACAGTCTGCCATAGACAAGCTGGGGACCCAAGAAAGCAGGCGGTTGAACTCAGTCCGAGTCTGAAGACCTGAGAACCCATGGTGTAAAGCCCAGTCTGAGGTCAGGAGAAGATAAGATGAGATGCCACTGCCCAACAGGCAGGCAGGGAACCAAAAAAAAAAAGGTGAAGTGCAACCTACTGAGTTCCCTGATTTAAAGGCTCATCTCACCTGGAAACACCCTCCCAGCCACATCCAGAAATAAAGTATAATCAGGGTACCCACCCCCTGGTTGGTCAAGTCTACACGTGAAATTAACCATCCGGGTGGGAAGGAGCGTGGATGTTTGGGGAATTGCCCCAGAGCTGATCAGACTAGAATGGGGCCTCCAGAGGAAGGAGAATGTTGTTATTCTAGGACAGAGAAGTAGGCGGGGCCTGATCTAGCTGGGCCGTGTGGACTGGGGCAAAGGATTTGGGTTTTATTTAATGTGGGATAGAAAATCCTTGGAGAATTGAAAGCAAACTAGTGATAAGATTTGGTGTACATTTCTAAACCATTCCTCAGACTTTTGGGTCAGGATGGGGCCACAGAGGAATCAGGGAGACCAGTAGAACTCCTCTAGTTGTCCCTGTGAGCTGGTCCTCCCAGATACCGTACTGGGCATGGCTTTTCTCCAGTTCCCTTAGTCATTTCCTCCATTGTCTACACAGTGAACACCTGTCCCGTTTTAAGATGCAGTTGCAGCTTCCTGTCTGAGACGTTCCCTAACTCGTTGCCCCTTGTAAAATTTTTCAGTACCTTTTTTGTGTCTCCTTGAAAATCTGCTTCGAGTATTTTAATACTGTGGTGTAATACAAAAATATATTGGGACTTTGTCCCAGTTCCTGGTAAGGAGGAACTAAATGCTGGAATTCCCCGATAGGATCGACTTTGCCAGTCATAATGAGCCCTTTTCACCACACCTGAGCTTATGCTATTGGAGACTTAGAGTGGGCCCCTAGATGGCCTCAAGATGGGACCAGTCATCTAAAAGACCCATTGATTGGGGACTGAGAATTTTCAGCCCCTCCCACTGACTTCTGGGAAGGTGGAGTGGGCTGGAGAGGAAGCTCTGTAAAAACTATTGAACAAAATTTGAAGAGCTTCCAGGTTGGTGAACACTATGGGGTGCTGGCAGCATGGTGTCTCCAGGGGGTGAGGGAGCTCCACGCCTCTTCCTCATACCTGTCTCCCTGCATCTCTTCCCTGTGGCTGTTCACTAGTTGTATCTTTATTGTAAACCAGTAATGTAAGTAAAGTGCTTTCCTGAGACCTGCAATACATTCTCGCAAATTGCCAAAACTGAGGAGGGGTTGTCAGAAAGTCTGACTTTGTAGCCAGATTGGTTAGAGGTGTGGATAATTTGGGGACCCAATACCTGTGACTGGTGTCTAAAGAGGGGACAGTCTTGTGGGGCTGGACCCTTCAACCTGTGGAATCTACCACTGTCTCTTGGGTAGTTAGTAGCAGAGTAGAATTGTAAGGTCACAGAACATCAGTTTGTTGGTGTGGAAACCCCCCACATTTGGTGCCAGAAGTGCAGTCAGGGAAAAAAAATTCTTCAACCACTAAACTGTTTTTTTTGTCTTTAAAAAAATTAAGAAAAATTTTTTTAATATTTGGTTTTTGCTTCCTCTTTAAATAACTATGAACTTCTAGGGTGAAAGAAAAAAAAAGGACAATGCCATTCTCGTCTTCCTGTTATCCCGGATCTGCCTAGTGTATTGTACCCACTTGATAAACATGTGAGCATGAAGGAAAGAACAAACTAATTAATATCAGCAGTGCATGTGGTCACACTTGTGTTGATGGCTACAATTTCACTCCTTATTCTTTAGGACACAGCACTTCAGAATTTTGAGAATTAACAATTTTTCTAATTTTTACAAGCTTTATCTTGGTTATGATGTAATTCAACACTTTATAACTGAGGTATATATTTATTTATATTGGGGCATGCTTTTATGTTTCCTCATAATTGGGCTAACTCCTTAATTAGATACCATGTTTCCTTTTCCTCCTCATATTCCCTAAGAGTAAAATATTTTGGGCAGCTCCTAAAACATCTTGGTGTGCCTAGTTTCTCTTACTGAATCTGGGTGGAGACAGGACAGGATTCCCTATTCATCCAGTGGCTTTTCTCAAAGTCAAAGCAATACCCGCTGGGTATAAACTCTTGGATAGTTGTCTGCTTTACTGGGTAGGGGTGGAGGCCTGAGCTACAGTTTGTTTTGTTGCAGTCTTGGCTGGAGGTCAAGCGCTGAGCTTCTTCCAGATTTGGGCAGTGGCTAGGGCAAATCTGGTCTGTTCCACACTTGTCCTATTCCTTGGGTAAAAGACTAACAGCTTCTGATGAATAGAGAGGAATATGGACTACCACAACGTGGCAGGCATGTTACAAAGAAAGCAAGTCTTTGACTAAATTCTGCCAGATCTGCAAGCTTAAAATGAGTCATGTAACCTGCTTTTGTAAACTTGGGGAAAGGTCCTTTGGTTGACTTCATGAGCACCTTACTTCAAGGTGAATGCTGTGATTTCTGATGACTTTGGAGTCAAGGTAAACTCAGAGTCCAAGTTCAAGACTGGCTATCCTTGCCATATTAAACCGGTGCATCCACATGGGATTAAGATAATCCCATAAGGTGCTTGTTGGTGTTCCTAAAGCATGGGGACAGGATTTTTCTCAAGGGGACAGGTTTCTCCAAAAGTAGTATTGGGTCCTGGGCTTGCCTGATCCTTATACTTCATTTACGTAGGCATGGAAGGAACTGGATACATATATATTTTTTGTTTTGGTAAAATATACGTAACCTAAAATTCTACCATTTCTTGTAAGTGTCACAATTCAGTGGCATTAAGTATATCATTCGTATTGCTGTGCAGCCATCACCCCCATCCATCTCCAGAAACTTTTCATCATCCCGAACAGAAACTCTGCACCCATTAAACATTCTTACCTCCCCCCAACCCCTGGCAACCACCATTCTACTTTCTGTCTCTGAATCTGACTATTCCAGATACCTGATATACGTGGAATCAGATTTGTCCTTTTGTGTCTGGCTCATTTCCATTAGCGTTAAGGTCTTCAAGGAGCCTGGGTAATTTTAATAGCGTCTATATATCTTGAAGACCACTTATTCACCAAAACAGATGATCTCTAACACCATTTGTGCTATTTGACAAGCTTGCGAAGTAGATGTGAGTGGCAACATTTGAAGGGTGTGCTAGCCACCTCTGAACTGTGGATTCTTGTGTAGGATTTTTCATAGGCTAACTGATCACCTCTCGCACATTACATAGTTCAAGCCAAAGTCTTTAAAGTAATTTGCTACACTGACACTGTGGCAGAGTTAAAATTCAAAACGTCCTGACAAAGGCAAAGTGCTGAGTGCTATTGAGAAAAGAATATTTCTTACTGAGTAGCAGGATCACATTTTGCTTCTATGAGGCAGTAGGGTTTTGAGGATGGGCTTCAGGTTGTCTGAAGTTCTGCACAAAACTCTGTGAGTGTATGTATGTGTTTGGGGTAAGAGTTTAGGACTTTTATCAGATTCACAAGGTGGGTCATCATCTTCCTAAAAGTGTTATAAGCCATATTGAAAGAGGAAATTCTATTTTCTGTAGGGTTTTGGAGGAAACAGATGGCAAGAAGTCCCGATATTCAGGTGGGGTGCTGCAACACACTGAATGTCTATGTCCCACCAAAATCCATGCATTGAAATCCTAATCCTCAGTGTGATGTTTTAGGAGGTGTACAAGCTCTTCGGTGGTGATTAGGTCATGAGCACAGCTCTCATGATTGGGACCAGTGTCCTTATTAAACAGACATCCCAGAGCTCTCTTGTCCTTTCTGCTGTATGAGGACACTGTGGAGATGTCCACCTATGAACCAGGAAGTGGGCCCTCACCGGACACCAACACTGCCTGTACCCTGATCTTAGATGACCCAGCCTCTAGAAATGAGAAATCGAAAATTTTGTGGTTTGTAAACTACATAGTCCGTTCTGTTATTCCAGCCTGAACCAAGATAGGTGGGACTATTTAGAAGCTCAGGCTTCTTGCTTCTGAGTTCTAATGCCACCCAGGGGCTGAGGCTCCGGTGGATGGTGGCCCCGAGCCCCAGGCTAGAACTGGCTAGAACAGCTATGATCTTCCTTGCTCCCAACATTTTGGTCTTTGGATTACCTCCTCCAAATGACAGGTCTGCTCTCGTTGGTGTTTGTGCCTCCATAAAGTTACATTGGTTAATAGTTCTAATTATCACTTGGTGTGTGTGTGTATATGTCTGTGTATGTGCATGTTGTCCCTTTGCTTTAATTATGGGCTGGCCTTCAGTATGGGTACCTACATTTGGCAGTTCCTCCTATCATAATTAGAAATATCAGACTTGGGGTTCCTGGGTGGCTCAGTTCGTTAAGCAACTGCCTTTGGCTCAGGTCATGATCCCAGAGACCCAGGATAGAGCTTCACATCCGGCTCCCTGCTCAGCAGGAAACCTGCTTTTCCCTCTCTCACTCCCCCTGCTTGTGTTTCCTCTCTAGCTCTGTTTCTCTCTGTCAAATAAATAAATAAAATCTTTAAAAACAAAAACAAACAAAAAAAGAAATATCAAACTTGTAGCCTTATAGCACTTCCTTACCCATGAGGGCAGCCACATCCCACAGCTCCAGAGGACACTGTTCACTTTCATCCTGTGTGAAGGGCACCTCTCAGAACTGGGCGGTACAATAGACTTGTTAATTACCAAGGCTTTCTTGTGGGTTCACAGGCCACTGGGGTCTTCACTGACATCATTTTTTTTCTTGGCCAATTCACTCTTTCATATATATGTTTAGCATGGTCTGTGGAAAAGGTCAAAGAAACATCAACAGTAGGAGCCTGGTCCCCATGTTCCAAAGAAGCAAGGTAATTATTTGGTATTTTGAAAAGATTTTCATGATGATTGGCTAATGAGGGAGTTCAGGGAAATAAATAACATCAAGAAGCTTTCAAGGCTAAGCATACCCTAATTTTCTATTGTAGACTTTCTTCCATAGACTTCTAAATAACATGCCAATTTAGCAAGCTGATAGAAACTATTCCTTCCTACCTGGAATGTTGTTCTTCACTCTGCCTGTTTAATTTCTCTGCTTTCTGAAAATACCAGCTCAAGTCCTGCCAGCTCCATGGAGTCTCCCCTGACCTCTTCTACCCACAGTCCTTGCTCCCTCTTCTGAATTCTGAGTCAGCAACTCACCGTAAGCATTTACCATGGGTTGCTAGGCACTGTTGGTTTCCCTTTTATACATTTGTGATGGGATAATATTTTCAAATGTTATCTGGTATAATTTTCTTTGCTGGTAATATTTTTGCTCTCCAGCCTTCTCTTGCCATCGAAGCCAAGGCATCTACTGAGTCAGGGGGTGTGAAGTTAGAGGAACAGTTCCCAAGCCTGACCTCACTTTGACATAAACGAAGTTCCCAAGACCATCTTTAGGTTTGAAAGAATTCAGTGAAAGCTGTTGTACTCATGTTATGGCTTATTATAAGGAAAATTATTAGGTCAGCCAAATGAAGACGCACACGGGGCAGGGCCTAGGGAAGTTCCAGGTACAGATCTTTCAGTTGTCCTCTCGCAGGATCACGAGCAGTGTTACTCTTCCAGCAAGGACGGGCGGTAATGTCTGCACAGTTTGGCCGACCAGGAAAGCTTACCTGAACCTCAGTGTCCAGCGTTTTTATTGGAGTCCTGTGGTCGATGGCCCACGTGGCTCGCCTTGGGTTCCAGCTCTTCCAGAAACTGAACTGATAACTGGGACTCAAAGTCCCCACTCTAAATCACGTCTCTCAACTTTCTGGTGTGGTTCAAAGCCCGCGGGTAAGGAAAGGCACTCTCATCAAGCAGGAAATTCCAGGCATTTAGAGATGAGCTCCCCAGGGGCCAAAGGTGAAGGGCAGACCTCTCTGCAGGCAAAGTTAAATTCTTTACCACAAAGGAAGCTTCACAGAATCTAGCTGAAAGCATAGAGACCCATTTTGGTCCCTGGCTTCCCAGATGGGCCTTCAGAGTGCGCTACAGAGACAAATAGTGGTCATTTTCATTTGTAGGAATTTTATCTGCAGAGCCAGCTTCTTTGAGAGAAATGGGGTTTATGGGGTCTGTGGGAGCCATCGCTGGAGGACTAGAGCTTAGTTTACATGGGTGAACAACAGAAGAGGGAACAAGGGAGGATGTGACAGAAGGGCGCTTGTCCATCACACAGGAAGGCTATAAAAACTCTCCCTGGGCTGGGAGGAGGAGCTGAGAGATCAGGGGAGGAGGGAAGAGAGGGGCTCCAGGTTGATCCACCTTGGGGGGTTGAAACCAGGGGGCGGAAATGTTTGAAGTTTGGGGGGCAGAAGGGGCAGC
Organism: Spilogale gracilis; assembly: GCA_004023965.1. Lineage (NCBI taxonomy): Eukaryota > Metazoa > Chordata > Mammalia > Carnivora > Mephitidae > Spilogale > Spilogale gracilis. The sequence goes on from PITA01002883.1 coordinate 24,771, forward strand.
TACCCTTCCTTGTGCCTTGAAATCTTGGAGGAGACCAGTCCGCAGAGGGAGTCACACCAATGAACCAAGAAGATGTGCCCTCAGCAAGCTTTCTAAGTTGTGAGCAGACAGCATTCCGCAGGAAAATGACACCTGTGGGGCCATATGCAGATCCATTATTATACAGTGTGGTAAGAGACAAACAGAAGCCTGCCCACATCAATGACAAGAATTAGTGTTATTTTTTTCAGACACAATAGGCAATTTACATCTTTCTTATCTTGGTTAGTTATCTCATCTCTGAATAAATATAGCTGTAGGCAATTTATAGCTGATCACATCTGACTGTGTCTTCCTTATTCAGAAGCTATTGCTAGGATTCCCTGTTCTTGGCCCGGCACTGGGCATTCTGGCCTCTGGAGTCTGGGCACAGCCCTCCTGCCTGTAGACAAGCTAACCTCCACTAAATAAAACTCAATGGCTGCTGAATGCTCTTTCCCACCTCTGTGTCTTTGAGGGGCTATGGTTTCTTCCTGGCCTGACTTCTCCCATCTCCACTGGGCTTAAATTCCTCTTCCTCCATGAAGCCTTCCTCAGTGTTCCAGACCTGAAGTTGGCCTCCTCCTATATATAGCACATTGACTTTGACTGTGTTATACAATCTACAAAATGCTGTCTTTTGTCGCTATTATCTATTATCTGGATATAGGTCATCTCCTGTGCTTGCTTCTCAATTCCTTGAAGACCGGGACCACCCTTTTCTTTTTTAATGTCTGTATTTCTCAAAGCACCGGGCACAGGGCCCTGCAAGGCTCAGGAACACATCTGTAAGTTCCAAATGAACTTACAGATAGGTGCGCGCGCATGTGCGCACGCACACCCACACCCCCCCCCCACACACAGACACAGACAAGCACACGCGTGCACACACACACAGACACATTTAGACACACACAGACATGCATAACCTTCAGTTCCGGTCTCCTAACATCTGGGCAGAAGGACTGAAGATGCGTGATTTGAGGGTGCTGCGGGGGCTGAGGCAGAACTCTACATGAAGGGTAGAGGAGGGAGCTAGCCGATCCTTGGGAAGGGGCTACATTTGAGGAGATTTATCTTCAGGTGGGGGGGCTTCAGAGTTCTAGAGTTAGTGACTGAAAACAGCCCCTGCTTTTTCATCAGACCAGGCCCATGCTTCTGGGCGTCCATAACCAAATTCGGCAGCAGGCTAGGGGTGTAGGATGAGGTGGGGCTGGGCCCCAGGAGAACTGGAGAACCTTCTTACTGACTTTTGCAAAACCTTCAGCATAGAGAAAGCCGTATTTCCTTTGTTTTATCCTAAGGTGTCCATGTGGTGTGACCTCAAGGAGTCTGGGGCAAAGGTCAAAAACTCTCCACTCACAAAACAAGGGATAAAAAGAATCTAACTATTTTTGGAAATATTTACTCTAACTGGCAACTAAAAAAGTATGAATTGAGAAAACAGGCAGAAGTCACCTTATTTTAAAATTCTCTTACATTCCCTTGAGAATTTTAAAATTGAAAAGTATTTGTTCAGTCTTTTTTTTCCCCAAAGATTGTATGTATGTATGCATGTATGTATTTATTTATTTATTTCAAAGATTTTATTTATTTGCTACAGAGAGAGAGAGAGTATGTGCACAAACACGAGTTGGGGGTACAGCAGAGGAGAAGCAGGTTTCATGCTGAGCAGGGAGCCCAATGCGGGGCTCAATCCCAGGACCCTGGGATCATGACCTAAGCTGAAGGTGCTTAACAGCAGAGCCACCCAGGCAAGCCCCCGCCCCGCCCCCCCACCCCCCGCCTTTTTTTAAGGCCATTCTTTTTGAGCATTTTGAAACATGAGTCTAAAATTAATACTCTTTTGGCCAGTTCAAATACTTAAAAGTCTTAAAAACTGTGATTCTCTTTGATCCAGCAATTCTACCTCTAGAAGTTCATTTTTAGGAGATATTTATGACAGTGCACAGATATCTGGCAGAGTGATATGATTCATTCAAAAAAGCAACAAAGAGCTTAAATGTGTGATGACTGGAACTGGATAAATAAGAAACAAACATAAATATACATTCTTATCAGAGAATACTCCGAGAACAGTGAACATGATGTTGAGGAGTCAGGGCAGGCTTCCCAAAAACCCAAGTCTCAGATTCAGGGCTGCTTGGCATAGCTGTTGCATGGCCTAGCCCTGGCACGTCTTCTGTGTAGCCCCCAAGAAATGAGGCACAGGGGCGCCTGGGTGGCTCAGTTGGTTAACACCTGCCTTCGGCTCAGGTCAGGATCCCGGAGTCCGAGGATCAAGCCCCGTATCAGGCTCCCTGCTTGGTGGGAAGCCTGCTTCTCCCTCTCTCACTCCCCCGCTTGTGTTCCCTCTTTAGCTGTGTTTCTCTCTGTCAAACAAATAAATGAAATCCTAAAAAAAGGAAAAAAAAAAAAAAGAAATGACACACAGATGGCTTTAGCTGTGAGACTGTTCCAGGCATCTGGGGTTCAAACCTTGTCGGGGCCAGCATGAGCAGAAAGGAGGTGTGACCCTGGATGTTGAAGCTCCCAAACTGGGATTTCGGGGCTGGGCAGGTGCATAAGGGCTGAGCTGGAGCCTCTCTGAGGGTATGGTTTGGGAGGTGGGGTGCCTGTTCTTTATCTTTGCTGGCTTCTTTCCCTGTATCCATTTCTTCTGTTTATCCATGGAAGGAATGATGTGGATGTTAGGCTGAATAGCTGTCCTGCGTGACCTTAGAGGGTTATGTCTTTACATGGAGAGATGCTCAATAGACATTGCCAAAGGGGATAAAACAGCTCACAAAACTGCATAGTGCAGTATTATTTCATTTCTTTTTTCATAGAGGTATTATCCATTTCTCTGTCTATGCTTACATCTATATTTCCATCTCCACATCCATATAGACAGACATCTAGAGGGAAGACTTACAAATGTGTTGACAACTGTTTTTTCTGGGGGCTGGAAATGTAGGGATTTTTGTGTTAATGAGTACATAAAGATTTTATTTTCTTCCTCCTCCCTCCCTCCCTTTCTTTATTTCCTTCTTTTTCTTTACCATAAAATATATATTACTTGTGCACTAAATACTAACAAAGAATAATGAGCTCTAGAGGGATCCAGCTCTGATTTTCTCCGCTGTCCTTAAATCATGGCATGGAACCCTTGGTTCGATAAGTGAGGGCCCCAAAGTGAGAATCTGGTGGAAGGAGCCATGCATTCAGACAGGATCACCCAGGAACATCACAGAGGATGGGTCCTACAGAGGAGGTAGGTCCTACAGAGAGAAGAGGAGAGGAAGGCCATGTTGTGAGGTAGCAGCAGGAACAATGGAAAGTGAATGGCTACATTGTGGGTGATGAGGGGTTTCAGGCCTCTGGAGGATGTGGGTGCTGAGTGCAAGGTGCTCAGAGATGTTGGGTTCAGGGGGGCTTGGCCGATACTCATATTTCCTGTCTTCCATCTGGACTTCAGTCATAGCCTATAAACATCCCTTTACCCCTTTCTGTTTGAAACTCTGATCATAAAAGTAACTTTAGGTTCTCTGAGGAGGCAGACACTTCTTACAAAATCCTTCTGGGGATTTCTCAGTGCTGAGTAGGAGAGAGACAACCCGTGACTTGAAAGGACTTGAGTTAACATGAATCCCATGAAGGCAGTCCTAGGGAATCACTGCCTCCTTCATGTTATGGGTGCCTAGTAGGTTAGAAGAAGTCTATTTAAAAACTTTCCTCCTCTAAGGCTGATCTGAACAGAGGCATCAAGATGATTAGGACTAATTTGATCCTCATGACCATTTAATGTAGCTTACAAATATTTCCCTTTTTATTCTTCAGAGTGGATTCAGGGATATCCATGTAATAAAATAACTCAGACTCCCTTGTACTCTGCCATGCTTCTTGCCTGGGAGGCTGCCAGCCCGCTGAGAACCATGTCGCAGCTCCCGTGTTAGGACCCACATGGCGTGGACTGAAACGTTTTCACTGATGTCCCTATTATAGTTAGATGATTCTCATACTTTGATGTTCTTCTCACTACCAACACAGGAGCACAACAACCTGGCTGCACTCCTTGGGGTTTTATTAAAATCTGGTTCCAATATGGAAGTGCATTAGAGGTCGCCTTTCTCCCCTTAGTGTGTGAGGGACTGGTGGTGGTGGCGGCTCCGAGGTCTGTGAGCTGGAGCTCCTTGCTGCTAGGGAGCCTGGGGAATGCGGAAGGGAGAGCCAGCCGGGTGGTCTGGGGGGCTAGAAGCCCCTCTCTGCTCTCCACAGCAACACTGTAGCAGCTGAGGGCAATCTCCTGGGCTCTCCACCAGGCAGGGAGACTCGGAAGAGGCCATTTTTTTAGAGTTGGTATACTTGGTTCATGGGTAGGAGTTGGTTCCCAGGTACTTGAAGGGAATAACTGACTGTGGGGGTGTCAGTCTGGTGTCACGTGGGAGACGGTGTCAGTCCTCAACATCATTCCCTTGCCGTTAGCCCCCGAATAGCGAAGTGTCCGTGGAAACATTCACTCCAGACAATTTAGAATTTACACATGCTCCTTGTTCAGCTTTCTGGAGGTAGACTGAGTCACGGGGAGTCACTTTGTCCTATCCTGACTGCTAGAAGCTCCTGGATACACCTGTGAGGATTTTTAGAATGTTGGCTGTTTTCTGGATGCTAGAGGCCAATCTTCTTACAAAATGGTAACTTAAAAAAAAATGTGTGTGTTGAGATTGGCAGATGGGTAAAGTCCCAAAAGCAAAACTATACTCATCTGCTAACCCATGCATAACCTAACTCAAGACTAATGTTAGTCACAGTATTAATCTCAACCTATGTCAAGTGAAAAAGAATACATTATTTAGGAGGAAAATCTCTTTCCAGAAGCCCTTCAGTAAACTTTTGCTCAAGGCTAGGTTTAAGTTATATGCCATTCCTCAGCTGCAGGGGAAGCTGGGAAATGGGGAGAGTGGCATTTTTACCTTTGTAGTGGTGATTAAGGAAGAAGGATTAAGGGGATGCTTGCTGGGTAAGCAACCAATAGCATCTGCCTTATTTCCCTGGGATCTGGTTCTCCAAACATCTGATCAGGGCCATTGGCAGGGATGTGCAGAAGTCCAACACATTTCTCTTGTCTTCCTTGTTGAGCTAACCTTAGTGGGGTCTTCCATAATTTCACCTGGTTTCTTTAGTCTCCTTACTAGGAGTCTGAGAGGCCATAATTGTAACAATAACTCTAACTCATGGGGTTGCACCCATGGAGATACACTGCTGTAACTCTCCTCCCAGTGGGTTGGTTTCCGGAGAGTTTGTGTGCACTTATTCATGTTGTGTTTCTGACTCATCAGTTATAATTACATCTGACAGTTTATAACAGAAACCTGATTGTGGTGAACCAAATACAAGTTTCATGTTCCTCATATAAAAAGTCTAGAGGAAAGCAGTCTAGAGCTGATATGAAGTATCCACAATGCTATCAGGGACTCTGGCTTCCTCTTTTTTTGCTTTGCTCTCCATAGCGTATGGCTTTTGTCTTCACAATAGTAAGATGACTACTTCACCTATAAGAATCAAATTCAATTTCAGGTAGTAGGTAGGGGAGAAAGAACAGTAAGAAGTTTTCCTTCCTTCCTTCCTTCCTTCCTTCCTTCCTTCCTTCCTTCCTTCCTTCCTTCCTTCTTCCCTCCCTCCCTCCCTCCGTTCCATCCTTCCCTCCGTTCCATCCTTCCCTCCCTTCCCCCTTCCTTCCTTCCTTCCTTCCTTCCTTCCTTCCTTCCTTCCTTCCTTCCTTCCTTCTTTCCTTCCTTCATTCCTGTTTTCTTTCCCACCCTCTCTTCCTTGCTATTAGGAAACTGTTAAGTTTCCCCAGGAGATCCAGGATCCAGGCTTCTACTTATTTCTTGTTTTCCAGAACTAGATCACATGTCCACTTCCCTACCTGTGAGGAAAGCTAAGGGAGATAAGATGGCACATTGCCAAATGGTTCTCTTAGTTAAGGAGGAAGCAAGAATGGATGCTGGATAGGCAACGAAGAGTATCTGCAAGGGGAACCCATCCCTTCACATGAGATGTGGTCTGGGGGAAAGGGCAGTGTACCTGAATCAAGGAAATATCCCATTATCCATATTCCCACAAGATACTCAATCCCCCTTTGTGAAGGACATGTTGCAAACCTCTTCCATTTCTCAGAACACTGGTATTTTTTCATAGGTGCATTTCTGCTGGGTCCTCAGCTTCCTAAAAGGCCTTATTCACTTGTGCCTGCCTGCCTGCCTTCCTTCCTTCCTTCCTTCCTTCCTTCCTTCCTTCCTTCCTTCCTTCCACAAATACTTCTTGAATTCTTAATATATGTCAGACAATGTCCTAGGCATTTAGGGACACAGGTCAATGTCACTTCCTCATCTGTCGAACAAGATAACAAGTGTGGCAGTTGGACGCTAGACAAGAATCGTGGCTCTCCTGTGAGCGTCCCCTATTTGCAAGTAGCCGAGCAAGGTACATGTGCTTGTGGCTTGTAAAGAGTTAAGATCTCTGGGAAATGTGTTTGAACAGTCTGCAGGCCTTTTGAAAGTTTGCTGTGAGAAGGAAGACGCAGGCTCTGCCTCTCCCTGAAGGACTGAAACCATCCCCGGCCCTCCATCTGTTGACTTCATACACATGTGTGGGAGGCTTGCTTTCCCTGTGACAGATGGCTGGACAAGTGAAGCCATCTCCTCACAGCTGTAGCATAAGGTGTCCCCTGCTCCTCTGATCAGGTGGGACCGTTGCTGGTGATAGGGTGCCAGGAAGCAAGGCCGGGGCTGGGTTGGGCTTAGTGGATATTTGGAGCCCTCTTTCCTTCTTTCCTTCCTTTTATCATTAAAAAAATTCCTTCTTGATCTAATAAAATCTAGCTCATTCTAAATTCAGACAAATTTATTATATATTAAAACATTAATTTCAGCTATTTCTACGGAACATTGAAAAATGTTATTTTACACCTTATGCTTCATAATCTCTGCTCTTTCTTTCTCTGCCACAATCCAGAAAGTTCTACCAATTCATTTCCCTTTCTGGTATGTGTATTCCAGTCACTTATATGTAAGTGAATGATCTTTATTTAGGTGTTCTCATAACTCAGTAGAAGTAACACAAAGGCTTAGAAGATCTCCAAATTCATTATTCCAAAATTATGTTTACAGCTTTATAGGTCTCCTTTCTGCCCAGATACTTACTGAAGGTCTATCATTAGCAAATAGAAGCGTGTTCGATTTCTGATAGTCAGGTAGCCCCAGCTGTCAATTTTTCAATTTAGCTTCCCAACCTCTGCCCAGAGACCTTATAGATTGATTTTTGATGGCAACTCACATGTCTACCTCTTTAAAGACACCATTGAAATATGCTTTTATGGAGAAAAGATTACTTTTGGGAGATGGTTAACACATTTTATTATTCCCAGGCTCCCATTCATATACAGCATTATACATATACATCTGGCAGCTGAGATTTTCTTTTAAACATCCTCAATTTGTATATTAAACAAAATTCTCCTTCTACATGATTTTCTCTATTATTGAGTTGCAGGAAGACCCCTAAATCTACTACCTTTATGTTCGGTAAAATTCTCTGTAGGTATTTAGCTTTATCTCTTGTACTACAATCACATCCCATTTCTCCTTTCTCAGGGCCATACCAACTGTGACAGCAATAATTTCCATGTTATGACTTTTATGTATTTCTAGATTGTTTCCTTTCATATAGATGCAATTTTATTAAGACTTACACCGTTTCCTTTGGTGGTTGTCTCCTCATGGCTCCCAGTTTTGTTCTAGAACTGAGGCTCATCTATCCTGAATCCAGGGTCCTCATTTCTTTGGGCTTTCTCTCCCTGTTGTCTTCTTCTCCTCCTCTGCAATGCATTAGACATAATTGACTGTTTCTTTTCCTTAACATGAGTTGGCTGTTCCTCACAGCTTTTGCCCATAAGATTTTATTACACAAATTTTCACAACACTAAGAAAAGCTCAAGGAATTTTATGGTGAACAGCCATATCCCTGCTGCTCAGGTTCAAGGAACAAGTTAGTACAGGAACAAGTTAGTACACTTACTTTGTCATGTATCCATGCCCACAAATGCTTTGCTTTTTCCATCTATCACACCACTTTCTTTTTTGATGCATTTTATATGAAAGAACAAGCATCAGAACCTGTCACCCTAAACACTCTAAACTACCTAATACTCCTAGAATTCAATCTTTGTTTGTGGTTTTTTTTTTCTCTTTTGAGGTGAAATTTATATACATTCAAATACATAAATCTCAAAGTTACCACAAGATGTGTTCTGGCGACACCTGCCCGCTTGGGTGACGCCCTGGACAAGGAGCACCGGGCAGGCTACACTGTAGTTCTCCTGGCCATTCGGCCACTCACTGCCTGGGTGGGCTGGCCAGTGAGCTGCTCTAACATCAACACCATATTCTCGCTCTGCTTTTATTTGCTTCTGTTCTTCTCTCCGTGTGTTTCTTTACATCTGCTCTTTCTGTCTCCCCCTTTGTAGAGGTCATGGCTAACAATGAAAAGAGAATCTCACTGGATCAGTTAGTTGCCACCTGGTGTAAATCATTTCTGTTGGATAAAGCCTGCCAGATTTTAGAGGGCTGGTTTCTGTTGTTGTTGTTGAGTTAGGCAGGGGACGGGGACGGGGGCGGGGGGGGGGTTGACCTGACACCAAAAGGCAAATTATTGCTTTTGTTGCTTCCTCTTCAGGGGGCTGTGGGCCTGGCAGACTCAGACTCAGAGCGTGAGGTCCAGGACATGTAAAGTTCATTCTGCCTTCAGAAGCTAAAGACTTTGTAGTTTCTAAATAAAAACTACCAAGCTCATGGCTAACCCTTTCCTTCCTTTGCTGTATTTATCTCGTTTTATGTGTTTGCGACCCTGCTGGAACTGTTAGTTCATCTTAGTATATTACTCAAGTGAGGTTTCCTGGAGGAGACAGGTTTTGAGCTGCAAAGGGCTGATCACTCTGGTATATCAAGAACTTCTAGAAATCATCAAGAGAATGACCTAAAAGCCAATATGGACAAAAAAACCAAAATTGACAAAGAACATACATAGCCAGCTCAGCAAAAAGTAGATTAAAAGGGCCCTAACACATGAAAAGATGGCCAACTTTGCTTTTACTAACAAGCAAATGTATAAAATATATAAGAATATGTAATTACAAATATATATGTATATAGCAAATAATAAAAGGAATAATAATACAAAATAACACTTCAAGAAGAAGGTATCATTTCCTACTTACTAGACTAGCAAAACTCTAATCCTCTAACTTAAGAATCCATAGGGCCAAATTTGGCATACAGACCAGTTTTGCCTGTTATACTTTTCCAAGGTATTAGTCAGTGTACAAGAACTCTGAAACAATGACTAGGTCAATAGTTATAAAGTCCTCAGGGAAAGAGAAAAAATTGTATCCAAATAAAATGTGCAAAAAGTAAGTTAAAAAAGTAAAGTGTGATTTGTAAATAAATACAAAAAATTGTGTCAAACTAAATTGTGCAAAAGTAAATAAAAGAGAAATATTTTCAAATGTGATAGAACTTCATGGCTGCCACACGTGGCCATTTATTTTTATATAGACTATAGTAATGTGAATGGTGTTCCCTGGAAATGTGCAGTGCACAACCTGCCCGGGCGTAGATGGCAGTCCTGAATATAGTTCTCACAAGACCTTAGGAAACTTCTCAAGGGGCGGCTGGGTGGCTCAGTTGGTTAGGCAACTGCCTTCGGCTCAGGTCAAGATCCAGGAGTTCCGGGATCAAGCCCCTCATCAGGCTCCCTACTCGGCCGGGAGCCTGCTTCTCCCTCTCTCACTCCCCCTGCCTGTTGTTCCTTCTCTTGCTATATTTCTCTCTGTCAAATAAATAAATAAAATCTTAAAAAAAAAAAGCTTCTAAAAAATAAAATGTAGTTGTCTCAAAGGTGAATGGAGAAGCTGCAGCAGCAGGACTGAGAGTGGACATTGAGGCTGCCTAAAGGCAGCAATAAAACGAACACAGCAGTGGCAGTTATCATTTCAGAACACAATGTAAATGTTATAAAGAAAAACAAGGGGCACCTGGGTGGCTCAGTTGGTTAAGTGTCTGCCTTTGGCTCAGGTCATGATCTCAGGGTCCTGGGGTTGAGTCCTGAATGGGGCTCCCTGCTCAGCGGGGAGTCTGCTTCCCTCTCTACCTGCCACTACCGCTGCTTGTTCTCTCATGCTCTCTCTCTGCCAAATAAACAAATAAAAAAACTTTTTTTTAAAAAAGAAAAACACATAAAAATAAAAACATTAGCTGTTACAGAGGTGGAGAAGGTGGGCAAGAGTGTAAATGCACGTGTATTTTCTAATTTTTCATAGCAGGTAAAGCAAAGATATTGTTTAAGTCTGCTAAATCAAGCAAAAAGATATAAATATATATAAAGATATAAAATTTAAAAAGAGAAGAAAAGAATGTAACAACCCAAACTGGGTGATAGAGAGGATGAGGATCTTCGCAGGAATAAATTTTCATCTTCATTCACAACGTGGAGCCAACAGGTTTCCTAAAAATATAGAGAATGATGTTTGACTTTTTTACTGTATTGTTCAAAAATTAGTAAATAAAAATGATAAATGTTACCACTTGAAAAGTAAAAACATCATGGTGAAAGGACTAGGCTTTGAAGTCAGACTACATGGTTTTGAATTCCTGCTCACTTGCTAGCTTTGATATCTTGAGCAAATTCATAGAGATTTCTAGTTCTCACTTTTCTCTCTTGTAAAGTGAGATTATAATAGTTTCTACTGCATGAGGTTATGAAGAGTAAATGGAATAATGGATCTGAAATGCTTAGCTGTAAATGTTCAACAAATGTAATTATTATTGTCCTTTATTATTTTCATCACTAATCACAAATTTATGTTTGCACGTGTCTCAGATATACTGACCATAAAACAGTATTATGGTTAACATAGGAATTAGGAGTTTTGAAAAATTCACAGCAGCAACATAACCAGATGACCTATCATCAATCCCATGGGGGTCAAACTTCTGTCTTTTGTAGACCCCATCATGATTTTATAACATCTGGGTAGAAGCTAATTTCTATTTACCTAATACTTTTCTTTACTAGTGACTGCCTATTTTTTAAAGGATTTATTTATTGATTGATTTGACAGAGAAACACAGCTAGAGTGGGAACACAAGCAGGGGGAATGGAAGAGGGAGAACCTGGCTTCCCGCTGAGCAGGGAGCTCGATGTGGGGCTTGATTCCAGAACCCTGGGATCATGACCTGAGCCAAAGGCAGACACTAAATGACTGAGCCACCCAGGTGCCCTGTGACTGCATATTTTAGTTGTTTAAATAATTTGCGATTTATTATTACAATTCAAAATCTATTGCTTTTCAAAAACTTAACTTCATACTAAGGAGGATATCCAAGGAATCCTTTTTGATGTTCAACTTTTAAGGCACTTATTGTTTAATATGTGACTATAAATAAATTGGTCCCTGTGTCATCTAAAACCATCTCCTGTGCCACCTAATGGTTCACATAATATAGTTTGGAAAGTTCTGCTTTTTACTCATTTGATAAATACTTTTATATTATAATAGGTACTATTCCAGGCAGTGGAAATGCAGCAATAAATTCAATCTACAGAAATTCCTGCTCTCAAGGAGCTTATATTCTATGGGGAGGGACTGATAACAAACAAAATAAAGAAATACAGTTTACAGTATGTGAGATGGTGATAGTATGAATTATGGAAAAAAAAAACAAGCTGGGAAAGTAGATAAGTAGTGTTGGGGGAGAAACAAGTGGGTGGCTTGTAATTTTAAGTAGTGGTTAAGAAGGCCTCACCAGGAAGGTCTCCTCTGAGAAAAGTTCTGAAGGAGCCGAGTGAATAAGCCCAGTGCCTGCTTAGGGAAGGGACTTCCAGGCTGATGGAGGAGCACGTTCAAAGGCCCTGAGATAGTGGAAACACACTTGGGATAGTCAGTTGTCTGGAAGGCCAGTGGGAGAATGATAGATGAGAGAGGTCAGAAAGGTAACGAGAGGTGGCCGATCATTTCAGGCCTGCTGCTGCTCCTAATTCTATCAATTTACTTTTGTTGTTGTTGTTGTTGTTGTTGTTGTTTTTAAAGATTTTATTTATTTGACAGAGAGAAACACAGCCAGAGAGGGAACACAAGCAGGGGGAGTGAGAGAGGGAGAAGCAGGCTTCCCGCAGAGCAGGGAGCCCGATGTGGGACTCGATCCCGGGTCTCCGGGATCATGACCTGAGCCAAAGGCAGTCGCTCAACCAACTGAGCCACCCAGGCGCCCAATTTACTTGTTTTTTAAAAAAGACTTTATTTATTTATTTGAGAGAGAGAGAGAACACAAGCAGGGGGAGGAGCAGAGGGAGAAGCAGACTCCCCTCTGAGCATAGAGCCTGACACAGGGATCAATCCCAGGACTCTGGGATCATGACTTGAGCCAAAAGTAGACACTTAACCAACTAAGCCACCCAGGAACCCCTAATTCTATCATTTTAGGGTAAGGAAGGAGAGAGATGTGGTGAGAAGAGATAAAATTCATATATCAGTTTGTATTATAGCCTAATTCTGAAATTTTTGCTTATTAGTCTCTTGGTTCTTACCAACAACAAATCCCATACGCCACTTAAAAATCAACTGTACCAAATCTGCCACCTAAAAACCTTCTAATGAAGAATAATGGAAAAATGAGAGAGAACTTTCTGGCCTTTGTATTAGGCTCCGTACAGAAAAGAAATAAGACTTGCTCCCTGAATTCCATAGTCTTACTGGAGTGAAAACACTTACAGACAGATAGGAAATCTTCCAAGGACAGTGCACTATGAAGTTCTCTGTTACTGGCTCAATGTTGGAAGGATGAGGGGACAGTTATTCTAGAAAGGAGGGTCAGGGGAGTTTCCCGGACAGGGGAAGCCTTGAGCTGTGCCTTGAAGAGTGAAGATTGAAGTCAGAGGGAGGGAATTCCAAGCAAGAAGAAACAAAACAAAACAGAACAAAACAAAATCACCTAGTGATAGCCATGAGCGTGAGCCTGGGTTGGAGTGGATGGTGAGGTGACTCAGGTTACCAGAGACCTTGAAAGCTCAACAGAAGAATTTGAAATAGAATTATTTGCTTTTCTGCAGGTGCAAGCAGGAGAACTTACCCGTAGGCTGCAAACCCTGATAGGAGTGTGGCCAGGAGCCCACCTGGACACCCTGGAGAACTGCCATGGGGCGGGGGCGGGGTGTGTGTGGGGTGGGCATTAGGCTCAAAATGCTTTGCACTTGCCAGAGTATCTATGTCCTATCTGAGGGCGGTTGTGGACCTCTCTTATCAGAGCCGATCTCTAGCTACAAGTCAGACTGAAGTCAGTTCATGAAAGCATTTTAAACAAGTTACAGGATTAGAGATCCCAGAAATGGCAGGGATAAAGGCTGGACTCATCCTATTTTGAGCACAGAGGGGTGAATGCAGAGAGCAGACACACAAGAAAATCCATTGTGGAAAGCTGGTGTGTGTGTGTGGGGGGGGTGGTATGAATAGGCCTGCTACACCCTCCGCCAGAACCTGGAGTCCTGCCTCAGGCAGACCCCGCGCTGGTGCAGGTTAATCCTTCTGCCCCCCACTAGAGCTCCACGAATCCCTTCTCTCGTAGGCACAGAGAGCTGATTTCCCATCTCCGTGCCTTTCACAGCCCAGTCGTGGGACACTGTCTCTTCGGCTTCTTTTCTGTTCACAGGTCTAACCTGGAATGTCTTAAGGAAAATGAACCAGAAAAACTGAGATAACCATTGTGGGGGAAGATCTGAAGCGACGCCCGCTGCCACTGCCTTCTCCACAGGGTCCTGGTCTGCCGTTGAAGTAGCTCTGTGAGCCTTAAAGAGCGTCCAAGGCATCATTAGCAGAAAGGCGGGCTCTCATCCTCGCCTCTCAGAATCTTCATTTTACTGACATCCCTGGTCATGTGACTTGGATGCCTGCGGGGCTTGGAGAAGCCCTGGTCTGGTTCCCTCTTCTCGAGTCAGTGCTTCAGGAAGACGCTTCTGAGACCACAATTTGGAAAGAAAATGGGCCGACTCTGCTGTTCAGTTTGGAGAGCCTGTTGTCTCTGTTCCTTTCTGGGGGTGTCCCTTCCCCCTTCTGTTTAGCCTGTAAACATCGGTTGAGTGTTTACTGTGTGCTAGGTGCCAGTCTAAGCTCTGGGACACAAGCAGGGAGGGACAGGCTCCAGCCCCTTGGCAGCTGATGACCCACAGGGACCAAAGTGTGCAAATGCCAGGGTCGAACACCTGTGTCCTGTTAGGTGCATCAGACACCTTCCTAGGGCGCCCTCCCCCACCTCGAGTTCCCTGGCAAGCTTCCGGTCATGTTACACTGATTCTGAAATCCCTTCTTCCTCCTTGTAGGTCTGCCTGGCACTTCCTCGGGATGCTAGACTCTCCCCAGGACTGGTTTTCCCTGCTTCTTGGTTTTCATGTTAGTGAGGTCCCTTCTCGCCCACATCAAGTCCTGCTTATTTGTCCTCTGCTCTTTCTGGGACCTGTCCCCCTGTGTCTAACTTCAGTATGATTAGTCCGATCTAGGCCTTCTGTCTTTATCAAGAATGATTCACTATCTTTGTAACAGGTCTTCCTATCCTGGGCCTTTGCCCAGTTAAATCCTTCTTCTACAGCCGACAAAGTGACCTTTCTGATACATAGAATTGAATTTTTGTTAAAACCCTCCAAAGTCTCTGTAGGAAGGATACCTTCTAAGTCCTTACCAACGTGTGGCACCTCACCTTTCAAGATCTGCCTTCTATCTGTCTACCCTCGTCTCCCATGATTCTGTCTTACGTTTCGGCCATGACCAACTCCTTGACTTCTTCCTTTTCTAACTCTTTCCATATGTGCTCCTGCTCTTCCTTCTGCTTGAAATATTCTTTCCTTCTTCACCAGCTTGGATCTTGGTCATAGTGCCATACCCAGCTCACCTTTCCTCTTCTGTAGGCTTTTCAATCCTAGCTGCACAGAAGAGTCATCTAGGGGCTTTTAAAAAATACCCAAGCGCAGGCTTCACTCTCAGAGAATCTGCTTTTATTGATGTGGAGAATGAAGTCTGGGCACTGGTGTTTTTAAGAAGTGGTCTAAATAGATACTTCTCAAACCTTCCTGTGTATATGATCCCTTGAAGGACCTTGTTAAAATGCAGATTCTGATTCAGTAGGTTTCAGGGGGCCTGAGGTTCTACGTTTCTAACCAGCTCCCCGGTGAGCCTGAGGCTGCTGACCCAAAGACTACATTTTGAGTATCGAGGGCTTGGGATGGAAGGTTCTAAAGCAACACTCCCACGGAATCCCCTTTCCCACAGGACCCCCTGGGGCCTCTCGGTCACTGATCTCCCTTAGCTGCTCTGCCCTCATGTGCATGACCTTCTGATTTTCTGACTTTTCTTTTATCAGTAAAACTCCCTCTGATTTTCGGTGCAGCCATCGGTGATAAAAACTCAATGAGCTGCTTCATGAGGGAGAAAATTTCATGTACCTTTTTACCAAGCACTTTGGCAAAAAGAGATAATTTCTTTTGAGATTATGTGAGTAGATTGTTAAGACATCAAAGAAAGACAACTTCTGCAGAAGCCAAGTGAGGATGGTCTGTTTACTTAGGAACAGGACTCACTGGCTCATTTGAAGTATCCGATGTAGGCAGCGTGTACGAATATAAAAGAAAACGGATGAATTGGCAATGAAAATGATAGTTCCAAGGATCATAGCTAACACAAGGTATTTATTATCAAGGTGCTGTTCTAAACACTTTATATGTAATAATCCTCAGATTATCCTATGAGATCATGTCTATTAATTATCCCCATCTCACAGGCTGGTGCACGGGGACAGGGAGGTGATAAGTATTCGGCTGTGTGAACTAGCACGTTGCTTAGCTGAGAGGAGTCAGTTACTAGTTAAGAAGTATTTAAAAGCATTAGAATCAGCCAGAGGTTTGTGTCACCATTTAACATCTGTGAAAGGAGATCAACAACGAAGTTTTCCAGGAAAAGGCACCTCCCCCAGCATGTACACATTTTCACTGGTATTCGTGAATGTCGAATTGGCAAGGAAAAGTTTTGGAGACGCATGACTCATGATTCTGACTACAGTTTGAAAATCCTGGGAGCAATGGGAAAAAAAAGTTCCCTCTTGCCTCAGGGAGATTTACGGGGAAGAGATGTTCTCCTTTGTGTAAACTTCATTACATTCTTATCTTAAGATACTTTAGCCACTCTAGTCCACGCTGCAAAATTCTCCCGGAATAACAATTTTTATTAAGTATTTGGACTTAATATTTGCATTTAATACTTATCAGCTATCTAAAAAGGCACATAGCAGAAGTTGCACATGGCATGTGTGGCATATCTATGGTAGAAAGGGCTTTCCAGCAATGAAACCTACAAGTACATCTAGAGGTGACAAGTGTCCATTGATGATGGCCAGGCAACTGTCCTTACCTGGCCCAAACTCCAGAAGGTTGTAAGTGTGTGCGCAGGTGGATTCTTCAACGCTTTCTATGTGCATGATTTCCCAGAGGCCAGGACTGGATTTCTTCATCTTTTCATCCAGCAGTATTCAATATGTTTATTTGAACCAAACCAGTATCCATAGCAAATGCGTATTGAGTGATTTCTCTGATCCAGGCACTGTGCCAAGTGCTTTTGCAGGGATTAGCTCATGACAGCCTCTCCATAAAGCCCTGTGGTTTGCACACACACCCGGCCCTCCGGTGGCAGGGCTGACCTCTTGAATGCTATGTGTTGGTCATCTTCACCCGTAGGTTTATGGAGCGACCTTCATGCCATGTATCCTTCCAGCTGCTGGGCTGCATACAACTCCCATGCTCACTATTCTCAGTAGACTTCTCTCTCTTCCTGAACCATCTGAGGGGCTGCTGGGATGCCACTAAATTGCTCTTTTTAAACTCTTCTTGCTTGCTTAGGGGAGATCATGACACCTTCCTTGGAGGGGTGGGTTGGAAGGATGAAGTGATGTCATTCCATGGTGCCTGGTACTTGGAAGGTACTAGGGTATTTGCTAGATAAGGTTTAGGGGTTCTTCTCCAGACATTGCACTTCTTACTACCGTGTTGCTAAGGAAAAAAGCTGTTTTTTTTTTTTGGATAGAAAAATAAATCTCTAAATTATGTATCATTTATATTAATATTGTGAGTAAAAACAGACTTAATTTCAAGGAAAACTTTTGAAAATTTAAAAGACATCTACTGTAATCAACACTCAAGATCCAAAGCACTTAAAACATATAATAGCTTTAAAAAGTGGCCCATCTTCTAATCTGTATTAGGAAATACAGCATAAGATTCGTGCTCAGAGAGCAGTGTGAAGGTTCATGAAGGTACAACAACCCATAAATGTGGTCTTATTTTAGGTAATGTAGCTAAAACAACTTCTTAGCACAATTATATAGGATAATGACCATAATAGCTATGTTTGGGATGCTTATTCTACCCACAGCCTCCTTTTCTGGAAACTTCGCCCTCACCAATAGCCCGGGGCCATGTTTCCACCATATACTCTTCTCTCCCCTAATTGGATCTGTGGTGAATACTTGATCAAAGTCCAGCCAATCCACTAGCTCACCAGCACTCAATTCTCTCTTTTGAAAATTTGACATTGGAGACAGAGAGCAAAGTAATCCCGAAAGAGTTAGTCTTGTGGATGTAAGGCAGGGGAATCCCTCAAAGAGAAATGGAGAAGAGAAAGAGCTCAGAGAGAGAATATAGGTCCCAAGAGGGGACTGAGGTCAGTTTACAATGCAAAAATTTCTGTATATCCTACAACACAGTCTTTTTAGCTTGAGTGAATTTCTGTTCCTTGGTACCCACTGATTCCTGAGACAGTAGTTTTGACCCTGTGATTCTCTCTGGTTGTGGGAGTATATATCATCTTATAATCAGGATGTTAATGGGTATAAATAGAATACAGTTTGTTGTATTTTGTTTCATTTTGGTCAATGCAAAGGTAGTGTGAGGTCTCCAGAGTAGAATCCCCATTTCTTGTTTAGGAAATATTAGAGTACCTGCCACATGCCAGAAGGAATCATATGGTTGGACATATCAGCACTACCTCCAGAATTAGCCCTTGCTCCATAAATCCTGCTAAATAGTTGTGATTACCCAGTTTCTGGAGAACACATATTTCTTGCTTCTCCATCTTCCTGCTCTGTATCGAGTTCACTTCTCCTAGACACCTCTGCCACTAGATAGAGGAAGCAAGAGAAGGGATGTAAGGAAAAAGATTAAAAACAGCCTGTCTTGCTTCATACTTTGAGCTCTAGTTTGAAGCTTGGAGGAGACAAGGTTACTGACCAAGCAGATATTTAATTAAGAAATCCTTGTCTCTGATTTTTCCACCCACATCACCATTAGATTCCCTAGATAGCCCCATTCCGTAGAGACAGTAGAATGTGGTGGGAAGAATTCGGGCATGAGGGATCGTGTCCTTTCCAAACTGGCTTTGCTATCTGGGATTTTTGGGCCATGGGCTACTTCCATTTAGAGACTTCTGTTTCTGCATTTGTAAAAAGTGTTAATAATGTCAGTTTTTCTAGCTCACAGGGTGATTGTAGGCTCAAATGATAAAATGAATGGAAAAACATTTTCAAGCCATAAGGAATAGAGAATGTGTGTGGGATCATTCACAAAGCCATCGCATAGAAATGATTGTATCCAACAGTGCAGATCTCGGGCTGCCTCAATTTGCAGTAACTCAGGATTCCAGACTTCTGGTCAACCTTCCCCATCCCTGGACCTTCCTTGTCCTTCCTCCCAACCAACTGGCTTCTTTAGTTTTTTTTTCTTTCTTAACTTTTACATCGCTCTTACATAACAACTCTGTTGGTGGTGGTGGTGATAGTGGATGTGGGGGGCACAAAGATGTGGCCACTGGGGGCTCCTGGTATAGAAAACAGCCTTTACTTGGGAATACTTAGTAAAGTGTTTCTCTCTGTTGAGGATTCTTGAGGTAAATCTTTGTTGATTTGAGTAAAAGTTATTGAGCCTCCTTCCCCCCACAGTCTTGTTCAGAAGAAGATGAGAAATTGGAACCGTTAAAAGTATGGAATTTACCATGTGGACACTATCCCTTTGGTACTTGCTCACCAAGACCCCACCTCTCAGGGATTCTGCCTTAGTTGGTCTGGGATATGACCTGGACATCCGTTCTTTCAGAAAGTTCCAGAAGATTCTAATACAGGGTGTGCATCCAGTATTGGGAATTTACTGATTTTGTCTGGAACTTCAACTTACAATGAGTAGGGGGCTCCAATTTCTCTCAAAGTACAATCTTTCATTTAAATTCTTGTTGGCCCTCCCTGGAGATTTAGTCATCATCTGTACCTCAAATACTCTAAAATGAAAAAATGTTCCTGTCCAACCAGCTTTAGCTCATAATATTCTTACCATTATTATCCTCACTATCTTCCTAGAAACCTCAGACATCTTTAATATCCTTCCTATCCTCAAGGTGAGCTCCAGAATTGAGAGGAAATTTCTTTTGTTATATATCTTGCTTCAATCCATTTGTTTCTCCTTCCATAACCCTCATATTAGGGCGTGTCTTATTAGCTTGCATCTGACCTAGTCCATTGGCTTGAAAACTAGTCTCCAGCTCTAGTCTCTGCTTTTTATTCCACCCAAAACCTGAGGCCACAAGGAAGATGAGTTCTCAACTCCTTAGCCTGGACTTGAAAAACTTTTATGTGTTGCTCTACTTTTGTTCTGTCACCTTGGCTGAAATGGACGTCTCCTTTCTGAACACAGTTGTATTATACAATCCCACTCCAGGTTTTGCACTTGAGTTTTCACCCCCTTTTCTGTCTATTGAATCTCACTTGTCTTTCAAAGCCCGGCCTGAATGTGCCTGGCTCCACTAAGATTTTTGGGATCTGTTCTTGCCAAAGGGATTTATCCCAGAATTCCTATTGCACTTTATTTATGCTCAACTTTGGGCACTTGGCAGATACTGAGATCCACATGGAGACTTTGATCTCCATGAGGACCAAGGCCTAGTTTTATACATCTTCATGCCTCCCTGTGGCTAATACTCAGCACAACCTTCTTTGCCATGGCCAGGTATATAGTAAATATTGGCTGCATGAATGAATGCAGGCTGGAAATACAGTTAAGTGGCTTTTGTAAGATCATGCAGCTTGTTGGATGGGCCAAGGTGAAAGACCATCCCTATCTCTGACATCTGCACTCTATACTATTTCAAGAAGCCCAACATTCTTAGAGATAATTCACAATGGTCCACTTTACAAAATTAATTGCCTCACAAAGAACACATGTTTGCTAATTTGGGGAAGAAAAGTCAAGAAAAAGTCAAATACTTTGGGAGAACTAAAAAACAGTCACAGGAATAGTTTACCCAAACAGCCAGAAAACTAAATATTAAGATATGCAGAGAGTTACATTTTCCTGTCATTCTTGGGAGGATCTGGGAGATCTGGAGGAGGTGTGGAGAAAGGGACAAGAAAAAGCTGCTTCCAGATTTCATCCAGACTTTCATCCATCCTATGGGGTGGATTGCTGCACGCTTTGGACAATGCATGATAGATTCGGTGCAGCCTGGCTTAGCATGGGTTAGGGCAGTTTCTTTCCCATTATCACCTCATTAAACTTCTGAATGCTGAAGCTTTGCTAGCAGACTGTATTAGGTTTAATCTCTCCTGAATTCCACACATTTCATTTAAGCTGCACAGTTAATTGCCTAAAGGGTAATTGAAAATGCAGCATGAAATGTGTGGTGAGTGAAGGCTATTATACAGACCTAAGTTCTACATTTCTGATTAACTCTGGGAGCTTAGCACCCATTAATGGCATTCCCTTTGATTACCAGCATTTGGTTCAGGCCAGTGAGTTAGCTCTAAGCATGTGTTTTTTAGAATCTTAACTGCCACCTTGCTCTCTCTCTCTCTCTCTCTCTCTCTCTCTCACACACACACACACACACACACACACACACACACACACACACACTCTTCTCCTTTCTACTCTTGGGATAGTGGATTTCTCAAACTATTCACTATCTTAAGAAATTGACTCTTAAAATGAAACCTTGAAAAGCACTTGGTGCTGATGGGTGGAAAGTGCAGGGATGTGTTCATCTGACACTCCTGGCTTCCCATCAGCTTCCTGTCCTGTTGCCCACGGAGATGTCTCATGAGTTATGGGGAAGCCTGTGGTTCCCTACCCTGTTTCTTCAGGTCTGTGACGAGGGGGTGTGAGGATTCTGGTGGGTGCTCCCTATCTCACATGTTAATATCTAACCACCAAGCAGGGCAAACTTTGGGCCAACTTCTTTCCCCTGATCTAAGTGGGAAAATAAATTCTTGTCATTTCTTAGAAGAAAGTTCTTGCATCTTTGAGGTCTGGCTCCGAAGGTGACCCTAGAACCAAAGAGCTGTGTCTGCAATTCTTCAGAGATTGTTGATGAATGATTAAACCACCCACCTGTTCCTAACTGATTTGCATCAGATTGTGTAATACTGGACGCCTCCGAAGACGATAAATGAAGTGTGTGATGTATTGGTGGTAGAGTAGAAATAGTTTTGCAATGAAGGTTAGGGGTCTGAATTCTGGCCCCAGCTCTGTCACTGTGCATGCTTAGCCTTGTGGCACGTTGCTCACTGTCTCCGGGCCTCACTTTCCCATCTTCAAGATGTCCTGTTGGGGCCCTTCCAGCTGTGGAGACCAATGTCTAAGAAGGCTCTGCTGCATTGTCTCCAGGGCTCAGAAAGCACATGAGGATAAAGCAACATGGCAAGGAGACAGAGCCGTGAAGCAAATACTCACAGAGCCACTGCACGGTCAGCGTCAGCTCAATTGGCCTTCATTAATCTATTGCCTCATTTAGTCTAATCCTATCTCTTCTTTGCTAACCAACCTCACTCAGGATTGTTCGTTGTAAATTTATAGATTTTCCCTCTTCTCCTGTGGGCTGAAGTATCTACGGTGATTGAAGTCAGCTTGGTTGTGATTGGGAGTGATTAAATTAATAGCTCTCTCCAACAAAGATAAACTTAATGAAGATAATAGATAAAATATCTAATTAAGCAGGCGTATCATTGTCTACTTTGAGTCTAAATAAATTTACCTCTTAACTTGGAAGAGCTAAGAGGTTAATTAGAAAACAGGGGTGTGACTACACCTGCATGCTCGCTGATAAATGCAGTGTCTGGGTTTGAGGAGGTTGGGGGTAGGGTGGGGACTGAGGTGGGGATGAGAGCTAGGGGTGGGGGATGGGAGGTAAGGGAGAAAATTCCATCCTGTGTAGTGCTTTCGAGGGACACAACAAGACTGGAGTGGCTCAGGCTGTGTCTCTCTGGCCCCCCAACACACACACACACACACACACACACACACACACACACACACGGAGTAAGCACTTGTTTCCTATGAATGAAGATAATCCACAAATACAGAGCTAAAGGAAGTGGCAGGGAGCATGGAGGGAACTTTGTCCCCATCTGTAGGTGATAATGATGACGTGTATGATTTAGGTTCCGCCACACTTTGTGTTATTTGGAGGGAAGGAAAAACTCACCTCTAATATATCTTTTCCCTCCACCTCTAGGCAACTAATATTTATTTAGCTCTTTCTTGGGGAACTACATTAAAATTTTTTTAAAATTGTGGTCGAATCTATATAAACATAATATTTGTCATTTTAACCATTTTAAGTGTACAGTTCAGTGACATTAAGTCCATTTACACCGTTGTGTCACCCTTGCCACCAACCATTCATGGAACTCTTTTCCTCCTGTGAAACTGAAACTGGGTCCCCAGCCATCACTGACTCTCTAGTCCCTTCTCCCTGCAGCCCCTGATGACTGCCATTTTAATTTCTGTCTCTGTCTGTGAATTTGTCCACTCATATTTTTCTTCCTCCTTCCCTCCCTCCCTCCTTCCTTTTTTTCCCTCCCTCCCTTCTTCCTCCCTCCTTCCTCCCTTCCTTCCTTCCTTCCTTCCTTCCTTCCTTCCTTCCTTCCTTCCTTCCTTCCTTCCCTCCTCTTGCCCTTCTTCTCCTCACCCTCCTTTCTTTCCAAATAATAGTCATCCTAATGGATGTGAGGTGGTGTCTCATTTTGGCTTTGATTTGCATTATCCTAGTAATTACTGATATTGAACATCTTTTCATGTCTCCCACATTTTGCTAGGTTTGGAATTATAGTTTATCATATAGCTAGGAAGAGGCCACGTGAACAAAGAAACACCAAAACCCCTTTGTGCAAAAGAAAAGTTTCTATTGCAACTTTGCACAATTGGAGTATTAAGAAGATACAGGAAAGACAGTGTGGAAGAGTGTATTCAAGCTGTGAAGAAAAATCAAAGATCTTAGGAGATGAGGGGACTGGCCCATGGCTAGTTAGGGAAGGTCTCCTGTGTCTCTCAGGCACTCCCACCACTGGTGTTTTCCGATTTTAGTGTGCGTACGACCCATGAGGGGCATCCCAGTGTTCTACCTTCCAGTGAGATAGGTCTGAAGTGGGCCTGGGATATAGTCTTTATAGTCAAATGCCCTTAGTGCTTCTGATACATATATTCAGCCTCCTTCTTGAATTCAGATGGGGACATGGTGTTTCATGGGCCAACAAATGTACTAATTTTCTACTGCTGCTTTCGCAAATCACTACAAATTTAGTGACTTAAAACAACACAAAATTATCACCTTTTAGTTATAAAAATCAGAAGTCCAAAATGGGTTTCACTGGGCCAAGATCAAGGTGGAGGCAGGGATGTACTCTGCATTGTGTTCCTTTTGGAGGCTTTAGGGAACAATCTGTTTCTTTGCCTTTTTCAGCTTCTACCAAGCAGCCCCATTCCGTGGCTTGTGGCCCCCTCCTCCATCTTCAAGGCCAGCAGCAGAGCATTTTCAAGTCTCTCTCTGATTCTGACTTCTCTTCTTTTCTCCTTGTCTATTTTAAAGGACCCCTGTGATTATGCTGGGCTCACTCGGATTCTCCAAGATAATCCTATCTTAAGGTTGTCTGAAAAGCAACCTTA
The DNA here is from genome assembly GCA_004023965.1 of Spilogale gracilis. Classification (NCBI taxonomy): domain Eukaryota; kingdom Metazoa; phylum Chordata; class Mammalia; order Carnivora; family Mephitidae; genus Spilogale; species Spilogale gracilis. The sequence continues at coordinate 48,843 of PITA01002883.1, forward strand.
ATTCCATCTGCAGCCTTAATTCCCCTTTACTAACATAACAAATTCCCCTTTACTGATGTTATATAATATATTCACAGTTTCTGGGGATTAAGACTGGGACACCTTTTGGGACATTATTGTGTCTATCACAGTAAAGAAGACACTTACCTGGTAAGAGCTGAAGAAAGAGATGAATAAGAGAAGGCAACTTGCTTGAATTCCTCCCTCTTCTGGGTACCAACACTATTTTTTGACTCTCTTTGATAACCAGTCATTATGTCTTCATTTCCAGAGGAGGAGGCCTAATGGCAAAGATTTTTGGCATGGAAATCTGATAGTTTCTGGATTAATGGCACCAGGTGAGAAACTGTATCTCCTCCTTTTTCCCCCTGAAACACACCTTTTCCAAGTCCATGTGACTTCTGATTTATTTATTTATTTATTTTTTAAATTTATTTATTTGAATCCAATTTGTCTAATGTTTATTGAGTAGCACTGTGCTCTAGGGAATAAAAAGAAAAATTAGGGGTAACTCTTGACCTGGAAATGTGTGGGAAGACAAATTTTACTGACAAGAAAGAATCAGAGAACAAAATTGGTCAGTGTATAAGCAAGTGCTAAATCAAATATAATCAAGTTCCAGACATTTATTTGACAGAGAGAAACCAGATGTTGGGGGAGAGGCAGAGCTCGATGGTTTCAGCTAAGGTGGTTACAGAAAGCTTCCTGTGAGTCAGGAAGGATGAATCAGATTTAGAGGAGGAGAGAAGGGCTGAGAATATCAAGGGGAAAAGGAGAGATGCAAGCATGGAATGATCATGTTGTGTGGAGTCCATTCTACTGACATCCTAGAAATGGAGAGAACCCCACATCAATTAACTAGCTTTGTTTGGTGACCATCCTATGAATCCCAAGGAACATTCTATGGTCACCTTTCTATGGTTCCTTTCAACTCTAATGGGAAGGCACACGTGTAGACCTTGCAATTAAAGAGATGATGGGGATTGGTTTCATCTTCATTCAGATACCTCCCCAACCCCTTTTTATGTTTTCCCATTCATGAATTGAATTTCTGAGCTCCTTTTTCTTTCTTTCTTTCTTTCTTTATTTTTCTTTATTTTTTATTTTAAAAAAATATATTTTTTATTTGTCAGAGAGAAACACAACGAGAGAGGGAACACAAGTAGAGGGAGTGAGAGAGGGAGAAGTAGGCTTCCCGCTGAGCAGGGAGTCTGATGCGCCTGATGCCCTGATGCCCCTGATGCCCTGATGCGCCTGATGCGGGACTCGATCCTGAAACTTCAGGATCATGACCTGAGCCAAAGGCAGATGCTTAACGACTGAGCCACCCAGGCACCCCTCTGAGCTTGTTTTTCTAGGTATGTCAGGAATCTCTCCTGTGGAAAACATATGAATGCTTTTGGGGAATTTTTTCTCCTGGTGTTTAGGGGTAGAGTTGACCACCTTTTAGGGAGCATCTGCTACACTCAAGCTCTAGAAACAAAAAACAAAAAACAAAAAACAAAAAACAAAAAACAAAAAAAAAAGGAAGAAAGACGTGGATTGCTTACTATAGAGAAACCATTTTGTTATAGAATTAATAAAGTTGCTGATGCTCAGAAGATCTCAGGATCTCCTAGCTTGTCTTTAAAACCCAATGCGTATTAATACTTCTCCACCACAGTAGGATGTTATCTAATCAAAATTCATAGGTGCAAGCCCTGCAGGACCATCCTTGTTGTGGTTTGTGAGAGAAGGTAAGGAACAAGAGATGGAAATATTCTCTTAAGATTACAAAGGTATTTGCTTTCATGGTCCAAAATGCTTTTTTTTTTTTTTTTTGGAGGTGGCAACTTTGCTTGTGACATTTGCTTGTTTTATAGAGAAGGGTTCCTCTTTATAGGTAGTGGGGCAAATTGATTATGTACCAACTCATACCACGTCAATGTGTTGTTGATTAACCTACTATATACTAGCTTGACAGCTAAAATGTTGAGTCCTGGTAGTGGGTACACAAAACTTGTCTGATTACTGTTTCCTTTGTCTTTGTCTTTTTTTTTTTCCTTTTAAAATGTTTTCTTTTTAAAGACAGCCCAAGGTTAACAATGGATAATTTGCCACTGTTTTCCCAAAGCAGCTCTTTCTGAAGGCTGTTTTCTTGGGCTGTGTGGAGGCGGCTTGATAATGATACAGCTTTATCTTGGAAAGCAAACGTCCTTTCTATCAATGGGAGTCCAGACCCTTCCCAGGGTTAATTAATGCAGCTACAAAGTGGAAATAAAAAAAATGACAGCAGAGAGGAAAGGAAGAGCAGAGCTGTAAGCAAAAAAGAAAGATGACTTCTCTTATATTCTAAAGGCATGCTTGGCAAAGCTAGTCATTCCTGCGGTTAAGGGCCAATTTAAATATCTATTAAGAAGGCCAAAGAAGGTACATTCAAGTACCAATGTGTGTGGGTCTCTCCTGGCATTATATTAGAGAAGTAATGATGGTGGTAACATGGCAGCTAGCAATACAGAATATAGTCCATGCACAAGGCACTGGGTTAAATGTTCTATATTAGAGTTTCTCCTCCTTGACATGATTGACGTTTGGGACTGGATACTTCTTTGTTCTGGGAGGCTGTCTGTGCATTTTAGGATGTTTCTCAGCATCCCTGGCCTCCACACACTGGGTGCTGGTAGCCTACTACCCCCCAATGGGTAGCAACAAAAATATCTCCAGACATTGCCAAATGTCCGCTGGGTGACAGAGCCACTACTCTGCATGGATCCTGTCATTTAATCTTCCCAACACAGTGTAAAAGACACTAGTATTATTTCCATTTGACTACGGAGGAACCTGACATGGGGGAGGTTAGATGATTTGCCCAAGGTCAGAGCATGTGCGATTTTAGGCAGTGAGTGTCCTAACTCTAAAATCGAGTGGCCTATTATGACAAACTTAAGTGTTCTTCTTGTGAGTAAATAGCTATTCTTGGCAGTGATGTGCTGTTCTTACCTACACAAATCCTCGTCACATACAATCATTTGTCTTAACTTTCCTCTCCATAAACCCTACTACTTGAGGCATGATGAGATGTTCTCAAATGCTGCCTGCTTCATACTGTCTAAAAGAGAATATTTCTTTTCATTTTTTTTGGAATTTGGCTTTATCTTTTATGTTTTTATTATCAAGTATAGAGTTTTGATTCAGTGATTCATTAGTTGCAAGAAAGAGAATATTTCAAACATATCATAGAAAGAATTATATGACAAATGCCCGAATCCCTCCCATCAGGTTTAACTTAATATTTTTGTCCTATTTGCTTCAGATTTATTTTTTTAATCGAAAAAGAAAGTATTATGATGTATTGTAGTTTCTCTTCCACCCTCCTCTTGCTCAGATGTAAGCACTGTCCAGATTTTGGTGTTTATCATACCCATAAATATTTTCATGTCCTATTTTGAACTTGTGTCCCCAAACAATATATAGTAGTTTCTCATGTTTGTAAATGCAATTTGAATGTTATTACAGTGAAATCATCTTTTTCTCTGTATATTTTGCTTTGCTTAGCATTTAAAAAATCTTTTTATTTTGGAATAATTTTAGGTTTATAGCAAGTTTGAAGATATTACAGAGAATTCTTACATGCCCCTCTCCCAGTTTCTCCTATTGTTACCAACTTATGTTGCCATGGTACATTTGTTAAAGCTAAGAAACCAGTATCATTATATTACCACTAACTAGACTACAGATTTTATTCAGATTTCATTAGTTTTTATGTCCCCATTCTCTTTTGAGATAAAGCTTAGTGCATTTAGCCTCATATTTTATTGTAAATAACATTCTTTATTGAGAATTCTTTATTGACACACTATACAACTCAGTATTTTAATCGGCGGTCTTTAGTATACTCACAGTTAATTTTAGAAAAAACATTTTCATCACAATAAAAAGAAACTCTATTCCTATCAGCTATCATATCCCAATTCTCCCCCCACAGCCATGAAGAACCACTAATCTACTGTCTGTCTCTATAGATTTGCCTGGTCTGGACTTCTTATATAAATGGAATCATGCAACCTGTGGTTCTTTGGGACCACATTCTCTTTCTTTCTTTATCTGTTGAAGGACATTTACGTTGTTACCCTGTATTCACTACTGCGAATAACACTGCTATGAACATGGGAGGTCATATAGCTCTTTGAGATGTTGACTTCATTTTCTTTGTTTATATAGTCAGAAGTAGGCTTGCTGGGTACTGTGTGGGATAGTTCTATTTTTAATTTTTTGAGAAAGCTTCAAACTATTTTCCATAATAGCTGTACTAATTTACTTTCCCACCAGCAGTGTACAAGGGCTCCCTTTTATCCACATCTCCACTGGCATTTGTTATCCTTTGTTTTTTTATCCCCTTTGTCTTATCGATAACAGCCATCCTAACATGTGTGAGATGGTATCGTTATTGTGGTTTTGATTAGCATTTCCCAGTTGATGAGAGATGCTAAACTTATTTTCATATACTATTAGTCATTTGAATTTATTCTTTTGAGACTTGTCTTTTTAGGTCTTTCCTCCATTTTTCAAACAGGTTATTTATACTTTTGGTATTGAATAATGTGAGTTCCTTATATATTTTGGATATCAACTCTTTATTGGATATATGATTTGCAAATATTTTCTCCAATTCAGTAGGTTGCCTTTTCACTTTGTTGATGGTTTCCTTTGCTGCGCAGAAGCTTTTAGGTTTGATTCAGTCTTGTTTGTCTGTTTTTGCTTTTGCCTTTGTAGGCTCTACACACAGGGCTTAAGCCTAGGGAAGAAGTTGCATGCTCTACTGACTGAGCCAGCTAGTGCCCCTGCTGCCTATGCTTTTGCTGTTATATCCAAAAAATTATTGCCAAGGCAAATGTCAAGAAGGTTTTCCCTTGTGTTTTCCTCTAAGAGTTTTATAGTTTCAGGTTTTACATCCTTATTCTGAGTTGATTTTTGTATCTAGTATGAGTTAAGGGTCTAATTTCATTCTTTTGCATGTACTTTTCTAGTTTTCACAGCACCACTTATGAAGAGACTATCCTTTCCACACTGTATGTTCTTGGCACCCTTGTCAAAAATCAGTTGACAGTAAATGCATGGATTTATTTCTAGGTTTTCTATTCTGTTCCATTGCTCTACATTTTAATCTTTATGCCACCACCATACTGCTTTCGATTACTATAGTTTTGTAATATAATTTGAAATCAGAAATTGTGATGCCTCTGGCTTTCTTGCCTCAGCTCAAGGTTGCTTTGACAATTTGGGGTCTTTTGTAGTTCCACATGAATTTGAGGATTGTTTTTCTATTACTGTAAAAAACATCTCTGGGATTTTGATAGGTATTGCATTGAAACTGCAGATTACCTTGGGCAATATGGACATTTTAACAATATTAATTCTTCCAGTCCATAAATATAGGATGTCTTTCGATTTATTTGTGACTTTTTAATTTCCTTCATCAATATTTTATAACTTTCAGTATACAAGTCTTTCACGTCTTTGGTTAAGTTAATTCCTAAGTTGCTAATGTGAGATTATGTTCTTAATTTCTCTTTCAGATAGTTTATTGTTAGTGTTGAGTGACATTACTGATTTTTTTTTTGAGAGATAACATGCCTGTTTGGGGTTAGGGGTGCAGAGGGAGAGGAAGAGAGAATCCCAAGCAGGCTCCATGCCCAGTGTGAGCCCAGTGTGGACCTCGATTTTATGACCCTGAGATTAAGAACTGAGCCAAAATCTAGAGTTGGTTACCTATCCAACTGAGCTACCTACGTGTCTGACATTACTGATTTTTATATGTCAAATTTGTGTCCTCCAACTTTACTGAATTTTGTTTAAAATACTTTAAAGTATTTTGTTGAGGATTTTTGCATTAGTTCTATTAGTTCTAACAAGTTTTCTATATATATGAACATGTCATCTGCAAACGGATAACTTTACTTATTCTTTTGGGTGTCTTTTATTTCTTTTACTTGCCTGATTGGTCTGGCTAGGGCTTCTAGTACTATGTTGAATAGCAGTAGTGATAGTAGACATTCTTGTTTGTTCTACATCTTAGAGGAAAAGCTTTCAGTTCCCCCCATTGATTATGATCTCAGCTAGGGTTTTTCATATATGGCCCTTATTATGTTGAGGTATATTCCTTCTATACCTATTTTTGTTAAGAGTTTTCATCATGCAAAAAAGTTAGCTTTTATCAAATCCCTTTTCTGCATCTGCTGAGATAATGATGTGCTTTTTTCTTTTATTCTAGTAATGTGATGTATCATATTGATTGACTTTCATATTTTTAAAAAATATTTTATTTATTCGACAGCAAGAAACATAGCTAGAGAGGGAACACAAGCAGAGGGAGTGAGAAAGGGAGAAGCAGGCTTCCCGCTGAGCAGGGAGCCCGATGTGGGGCTTGATCCCGGGTCTCCAGGATCATGATCTGAGCCGAAGGCAGTCGCTTAACCAACTGAGCTACCCAGGCACCCCAGATTTTCATATTTTGAGCCATCCTTAAATCATAGGAATAAAGTCCAGTTTGTCATGGTTTATGATCCTTTTACAGGATCATAACTGTTGAAATTGATTTGCAGTATTTTGTTGAGGATTTTTGCATCTGTGTGCCTCAGGGGTATTACCAATAGCTTTCATTTCTTGTGTTTTTGTCTGGTTTTGGAATCAGGGTGATACTGGCCTTATAAAATGAGTTTGGAAAGATTCCCTCTTCTATGTTTTGGAAAAGTTTAGGAAAGGTTGGTATTAGTTCTTTGAATGTTGATAGAATTCACATGTGAATCCATCTGTCCCTGGGCTTTTCTTTGTTGAAAGGCATTTGATTACTGACTCAATGTCCTTCTTTGTTATTGGTCTATTTCTTCTTGAGTTATTCTTGGTAGCTTGTATATTTCGAGAAATTTATCCATTTTTCCTTTAGGTTATCCAATTTGTTAGCATGTAATTATTCATAATAGTTACTTATGATCTTTTTAAAAATATGTATTATCCATCATAATGTCTTCTCTTTCATTTTTTAATTTTGAGTCTTCTCCCTTTCTTTTTCTTTCTTTCTAGCTAGGGTTTGCTGATTTTGTTTATCTTAGTTTTGTTGATTTTAAATTTTTTTCTATTTTCTGTTTCTTCTCTAATCTTTATTAGTTCTTTTCTGCTATTTTGAGTTCAGTTTGTTCTTCTTTTTCTAATTCCTTGAGCTATAAGTTAGGTTGTTTATTTGCAATCTCCTTTCTTTTTCAAGATGGGCATTTATTGCTATAAAATTTCCTCTTAGTACTGCTTTTGCTGTGTCTCATAAGTTTTAGTAAGTTGTATTTTTGTTTTTGTTTGTCTCAGGTACTTTAAAAATTCCCTTTTGATTTTGTCTTTTATCAAATGGTTGTTCAGCAGTGTGTTATTTAGTGTTCGTGTATTTGTGAATTTTCCTGTTTTCTGTTATTGAGCTCTAGTTTCTTTTCACATGGTCTGAGAATACACTTGGTATTAATTCAGTCTTCTTAAATTTATTAATACTTGTTTTGTGGCCTAACAAAAAAATTTATTAATACTTGTTTTGTGGCCTAACCAAAAAAAAAAAATAGGATTTTTTCCTGGAGAATGTTCTGTGTGGGCTTGAAAAGACTTTTTCTGACTTTCTGAAGTCTTTCTGAAAAGACTTTTTGTGACTATTCTGCTACTGTTTGGTGGAAAGTCAGTATATGCCTTTTCGGTCCATTTGGTCATATTGCTGTTCAAGTCAGCTGTGTCCTTATTGATTTTGTACCTGGATGTTCTGTCCATTATTGACAGGGAGTATTGAAGTCTCCTACTATTATAACGCTACTGTCAATTCTCTATTCATATCTGTCAATGATTGTTTTATATATTTAGCTGCTCTGAGTTTGGATGCATATATACTTATAATTGTTATATCTTCTTCTTGAATTGACTCTTTTACCATTATATAATGACCTTTGTTTCTAGTTAAAATTTTTGACTTAAAGTTTATTTTGTTTGTTATAAGTACAAATACCCCTGATCTTTTGGTTAAAATCTGCATGGAGTACCTTTTGCTATAACTTCCTTTTCAGCTCATTCATGTCTTTATGTCTAAATTGTGTTTCTTGTAGATTGTATATTACTGAATCTGGTTTGTTTGTCTTTTTAAATCTGTTTAGTCCTTCCATGCCTCTTAAGCGATACTTTTGATTGCAGAGTTCCATCCGTTTACATTTAAAGTACTTATTAATAGGGAAGGACTTCCTATTGCCATTTTGTTAGTTGTTTTGTCTGTTTTTCAGTTCATTTGTTCCTCTCTTCTTCTCTCGATGTCTTCTTTTATTATTTGCTATTTTGTTTTGGGTAGTGATTTGGTTTGGTGACTTTCTTTTTTTTTTTGGTGATGAATTTCTTTTTATCTTTTGTGTACCTACTGAAAGTTTTCCCCTTGTTGTTATCATGAGGATCATATATATCTTCTTGTATTTATGACTGTCTATTTTAGTTTGGTAGTAACTTAAGTTCAATTACATACAAAACTCTGGAGTTTTACCCTCCTCACACTGTGTGTTATTGAAGTCAGAGTTTACTTCTTTTTATATTGTTAGTCCATTATTGAATTTTTGTGACTATTGTTATTCTTAATACTTTTGTATTAAGTTTTTAGGGTCATGGGTAATCTGTGTATTAGAATGTTATCTTATTCTGTATTTGACTACATATTTGTGTTTATGTGTGCGATTTATATATTCATATGCTTTCATGTTGCTGTTTAGTGTGCTTTGGACTCCATTTGAAGAAATCCCTGTGTGGTTGTTGGTAACAAAAGCTATGGTAGGTTTGTGGTGACTGTGAAGCTGTCCTCAGCAGTGCCTCTGGATCCAGTGGTGAGTGTGCCTCGGTAGGTAGTGGTAGTGCCGTTGGTGGCAGTGCCGGGGGCTGGAGGTATGTGGTGTGCTGTGGTGCGGCCCAGCAGTAGAGGCTGAGGATGGCCATGGGTAGATGTGTGCATGGTTGTGGAGGCTGGAAGTGAGCATTTATGTGGCAGCAGGGGTCGGGGTTGGTTGTGGACACCCACACAGTGGCAGCAATGGATCCCAGGGCTAGGGCATCAAGAAGTGTGGGCTGGCATGGCTTTCATGGGGGATGGGATGAGTGGTGACTTGGGCAGCTGTAGTTCACAAAGATGGAAACTGTGGTGCTCTCAGTGGTGAAAGCTCTCAGGGGGTCCATTGCAGCTGTGGTGGGTTTCCTCAGTGATAAAAAGTAGTAGAGTCCTCTGTGGAGCAGGCTGCTAGTGTCCATATTGGCCAAAACTGCGGTATCCTCTGTGGTGAAAGCTGTAGAGGATCTGTGGCAGCTGTAAGAGCTGCTGAGCTTCTCAGTGGTAAAGGCTGCTGGGGTTTTCTGTAGGGTAGGGCACTGGAGACCATGATGGTAACTTCTTCAGAAGATGTGGCTTTCCGTGTGTGGCTATCCTATAGAAATGGAGAGATAGACTCTATCAGACAACCAAAAGTTGAGAGAGTTCATTGCCACTAGACTTGCCTTACAAGAAATTCTAAAAGGAGTTTAAGTTGAAAAAAAAACAACAACCACTAATTAGTAATATAAAAATGTATGAAAGTGTAAGACTTACTGGGAAAGGTAAGTATATAGTCAATTTCAGAATACTTTAATATTATAATGGTGGTACATAAATCACTTTTAACTGTAGTATAAAAGTTAAAAAACAGAAATATTAGAAGTTATAGGCATCCCTATAGTTATAGGGCTACATGGCTGGCTCAGTCCATACAGCATGTGACTTGATCTCAAGGTCATAAATTCAAGCCCCATGTTGTGTGTAGAGCTTATGTATAGCTACAATAATTGTCAATGGATACAGAGTATAAAAAGATGTAAATTGTGGCATCAGTAGCAGAAAATGGAGGGAGCAAGAGTAGGAAAAGTGTAGAATTCTTTAGTGTAGAAGTTTTGTATATAATGAAGTTATCAGCTTAAAGTAGTGTTATGTTTTATCTAAGTCTTATGGTAATCAGAAGGAAAAGACCTTTATAAAATACCCAAAATATAAAGGGAAAGGAATCAGATTATATCACTACAAAAAAAAATTATTGAATCACAAAGGAAACAGCAAGAGAGGGCGAAAGGAACAAAGGAATTACAAAACACAAAGCATTTAACAAAATGGGAAGGGTAAGTCTTTACCTAGCACTAATTACTTTAAATGTAAATGGATTAAATTCTTCAAATGAAAGATATACAGTGACTGAATGGATAACAAAAACAAGATATAATAATATGTACAAGAGACTCATTTTAACTTTAAGGCACAATAGCCAAGATACATAAGTAACCTAAGTTATCTATCAGCAGCTGAATAGATAATACACACACACACACACACACACACGCATTATTCAGCCTTATAAAAGAAGATTTTTGCATTTGGGACACCATGGATAAACCTAGAAGGCTTTATGCCAAATTAATAAGCCAGACACAAAAATACAAGTAATGTAACCTATAAAAGCAGAATGGTGTTTGCCAGGGGCTGAGAATTAGGGGGAATAGAGAGATATTTGTTAAAGGATACAAAGTTTTAGTTATGTGGGATAAGTAAGTTTTAGAGACATAATGTACAACATGATGACTATAGTTAATATTTTATAGGTGAAATCTGCAAAGAGAGAACTTAAGTGTTCTCACTGCAAAAACAAACCAACCCCTCCCCAAACCCCCAAGCCATGTAGGATGATAGATACATTAACTGGCTTGATTCTGGCAGTTGTTTCACAATTGATATATTTATCAATGCATCAGGTAAATCTTAAATAGATATACTTTTTATTTGTCAAGTGTATCTCAGTAAAGACAGGAAAAACTGATCTCATATAATGCTGGAGCTATTTATTTTGTAAAGTGCTTTGAGATCTAAAATTGAAAGTAGTTACAGAGCACAAAATATCATTACAATGATTTAGTGTCCTGTTATTTGAAGTTAGTTTATGGTCGAGGTTATATAGTTTATTATCATAAGGTGAAGGAGAGCTCCTGCATGCCAAAATGAAAACATATAGTAGATACAGTAATATATCTATTACACATATTTTAAGGGGGATCTTCCTGCTTGCATTTATCACCTTTGCTATGTGAGGGTGAGTGATAAGACCTCACACACACAAAAAGGTGTATCTCTTTTTATGTACTCATAATTTAGAAATAGTGGCTGAATAGATTTTGGAGAAGCTCTCTCTCTCAAAGAAAAAAAAATGAGCACCATTGGACTCTGATCAGCTCAGGGATTTGAATGACTAGAGTAATTTCTCTGCCTTGAGGTGTATTGAAATGAGCTAATGAGAAAGTACAGCAAAGAAAAAAAAAATCTAACTTTATCTAACTTTTGTCTTTTTTTTGCCGTGGTCCAGTGTTGCAACAGCTGAAGATGCCCAAACTAACATGAATATTTTGAGGCACCATGTTGCTTAAATAGGAAGGTCATTTTTATTTTTGGTGGTAGATGCATTCATTATTCCCATTTTTTAAGTTGAGAAGCAGAGCTGGAGAGAGATTCATCTGATGGTTGATGGAGAAATTGCTTCAGCTTTTGTCCACTCAGCACTAATCATTGACAATAATTATCATGGCAGCTCATGGAATATTAATCGTATGAATAAATAGCATAGAGCCTAGCCCCTGGCGACCGTGATGCCACTGTGGCAGATGCTGCTGGGGGCTTTACTCCAGTTACTTCACTAGATCCTCACTTTAGCCATAGGCAGGAGTAGTTCCCATTTTAGAGACACAGAATCTGAAGCACAAAGAGGTTACGTTAATCAGTGATGGGTCAGGATGTGAAACCACATCCACTTGATTCCAAAGGCTGAGTCATTAACTGCTGACTCTCTAGCGTTGTCCAGTGCAGTAGCCACTAGCCATGTGTGAGTAGTTAGCACTTGAAAGGTGGCTAGTCAGAGTCACAGTACAGAATCTGCTGTGAGTGTAAAACACACACCACGTTTTGCAGACTTAGCACAAAAAAAAGAATGTAAAATATCTCATTAATATTCAAAAAATACTGCATGTTCAACTGGTAACATTTTAGATATTTTGAGTTAAATAAAATATAATACCAAAATTACATTTGTTTCTTTAAAATATTTTAATATGACTACTAGAAAATGAAAAATTGTGTACGTAGTGTGGGTTGTTTCTCTTGGGTAGCACTGCTAGACCCTGTGTAACTGTCCGCTTGCACTTCTTACAACAGTCCTCTGCCCACAGTCAGCCTTCCACATGTTCTGACTCACCCATGATTTACGTAAGTGTGGTTAGAAGCCAGAGGAAAAAGAAAAATAACACAAATTGCTGAGTGAGTCTTTTTGGCATGGGTGGAATACAGATTAAAAACTCAGAAGATAGACAAAACGGTAATTCCTAGGGCTCAGGCCTCTTTCAGCTCTCCTTCACTTCTCCCTCCCATCCTTTCCTCCTTTTAGCAGCGCACACTCTTGGAACACTTCGAATGATCAGGGACTGGGCAAGGCCCTAGAAATTACAGAGAAGAATGAGAACCAGCAAGCAACGACTTCACTCCCTAAGAGGGAAAATTGATCTATATTAGTTTCCTAAGGTTTGCAGTAACAAGGTAGCACAGAGTGGTTTAAACAACTAAAATTTTTTTCTCATGGTTCTGGAGGTTGGCAATCCAAGATCAAGGTGATGGCAGTGTTGCTTTCTTCTGAGGCTTCTTTCCTTGATTTGTAAATGGCTACCCTCTCCTTGTGTCTTCACATTTTTCTTCCCTTTGTGTGTGTCTATGTCCAAATTAAGGAAAAAAAAAATAAAGGATGTAGGGAAGTCCAAAGAGAAAAATGTGTGCTTAAATAATTAACTGGAAAAAGAAAAGACATGTGATTGTCCTTGTACCTTGAGTTGATGGTTCATTCCATGGGCATAGAGTGGGAAACATATGGCTTGGCGTTGGAAGGATGAGTTGGAGATTTACATGAAGACAAAGTTAAAGGAGACATTCATGGAAGAGAAAAGATCAACTGCAAAGCTTAAAAGAATCTGGTCTGTTAGGGAAGTGCCTGCTGGTGTGGGCCATAATAGAAAGGGATAAATCTAGAAAGGTAAAGCAATCTGGAGCCATACTGAGGAATATGGACTTTATCTGGCAAGGAATGGAAGGGTTTAGTGATAGGGGCTGGGTTTCTCTAGCTGCAGAGTGGGTGAGATGGGGGAGAGAGACCCAGCCACTGCCATAGGACACCACCAATGGTCCTACCTATCTTGGGTAGGACCTACACACCCTGGATAGTTCCTACCTATTTTGGGTAATCATCTTTATATTGGGGTCTGTGAGATGGTTGGGGCTGTAGGCAAATCATCCAATATGTTGTTGAAAAAATAGCAGAATTTCTCTTTTATTTATTTATAACCTAAAAAGCAAATAAAACAGTTACTGGTACTTTGCTATGGAGTGACACTGGACCTTCATTTCACTTGGTCATATGGTGCATGGCTGCATGCTTTTTGAGACCGGATGAATTCTAAAAGGTGAATGAAGTTTCCATCCGATGGAGGTGCTAACAAGGGACTGCACTCCTTTGTGTGTTTCTAGTGTATTTTTCTGTATACTTGTTTGACTAAATGGACTTATTAAATGGACATATTATTTAAAAAATCATGTCTCATTTAACCTGCACAAAATAGATGAGTGGCTTTGAATTCTGAAAAGGAACTGTGGGTTTAAGGTGGCACTAATATGCAGACATCAAACAAACTATGGACAGATGATAGACCCAACAGTTCTACTTCTAAGTAGAAGCAAGTTTTTTGTGAAACATAACATTAGCTAAAAATAGTGATAATATAATCATCAAATAAGAGGTTGGCCAAAAAAATTGAAATCAAGAGAAGATCATTTGAAATATAAATTTATATCACTGTTGCTAATGTCAAACCTTTCCCTAACTATATATTGGCCAATAATATACTCAGTAATATATTTAATAGAAATATTATTGGGTGCCTGGGTGGCTCAGTGGGTTAAAGCCTCTGCTTTCGGGGGCACCTGGGTGGCTCAGTTGGTTTAGTGACTGCCTTCAGCTCAGGTCATGATCCCGGAGACCCGGGATCGAACCCCACATCGGGCTGCCTGCTTGGCAGGAAGTCTGCTTCTCCCTCTCTCACTCCCCCTGCTTGTGTTTCCTCTCTGGCTGTGTTTCTCTCTGTCAAATAAATAAAAATCTTAAAAAAAAAAAAAGCCTCTGCTTTCGGCTCAGGTCATGATCTCAGGGTCCTGGGATCGAGGCCCACATCGGGCTCTCTGCTCAGCGGGGAGCCTGCTTCCTCCTCTCTCTCTGCCTGCCTCTCTGCCTAGTTGTGATGATCTCTCTGTCAAATAAATAAATAAAATCTTTAAAAAAAAAGAAATATTATTTACTTCTTTATTGTATGTTTTAAAACACCGTTTTTTGGTAGTACGTTTTATAGTAAACATTAGAACTATGGCTCATGTACATGATTCATAAATAAGTGAATACAGTTGGCTCTTGAAAAACATGGAAGTTAATGGTGCTGAACCCCTACACAGTCAAAAATCCATGTATAACTTTTGACTCCTCTAAAACTTAACTGCTAATAACCTGTTGTTGACTAGAAGCCTTACCAACAACATTAACGGTCAATGAACACATGTTTTGTAGGTTGAGTGTATTACATACTATATTCTTACAATAAAGTAAGCTTAGAGGAAAGAAAATCTTATTAAGAAAGTCATAAGGGAGAGAAAATACATTTATATCGTATTATATTTATTTAAAAAGTGCACATATAAGTGAACTGTGCAGTTCAAACTCATGTTGTTCAAGGGTCACCTATATATACAAAGAATCTACGTTCAGAATTTTTGCTGAATGGGTTTTTGGTTACAAAATTTTGGATTCTACTGCTTTAGGTAATGAGAACTTGAAATAAATGCATTGATTCCTGTAGCTTCCTGATTGCCCTCTGGGTGTCCATGCTTTGCTAATAGTCATATGATAATTATTTGTCAAATTTGGTCTCCCTTCTCTGGACAGCCTAGGGTACACGGTGCAGTCTGAAAGTATAGGCGTTGGAACTCCTTTCCATAACCTCCTCCCCTCTAAAGAGCATCCAGTGGTTTCCTTGGGTTGAGGCAGTGTGGGAAATATTTTCACAACAGTTGGATGATGTAGCCTCTGAAGACGCCAGGTACAGGCAGTACGGCGCATCTCAGACTATGCCTGGGCCGTTGGTGAGCTCCTGCATGTGGCCAAGTGATGCTCCTGCCTCCCACACACAGTCACTTGATGAGTGTCCCTGTTCTAAGTGGCCACTTGGGTCTGGGCTCAGCCTGGCTTCCAGGCACTCAGACAGTATCCCCATCAGTACTTTTCTTCCCTATCTGCCAACACGGTCTTTCCAGAGGAGGCACCTACCACTAACAAGGGCAAAGTTTTTGATCTTTGCCCCAGACCTCTTCTATTGGGACCTTCCCTACTCTATTTGGTTTCAGCCCAAATCTTCTTTATTCTTCCAATATGCAAAAGCCCTCTTCTCTTCTTTACTATCATTTGATCCTGGATGAAGTATAGAGCAGCATAATGGCTCCAGAGACAGTGCCCTGAATCATCAGCAACTCAAAACTTATTTCCTCTTTCTCAAGTGTAGTAATAAAAAGTTCAGTTTTTGGAACCACGATGCCAGTGTTTACATGGGGAATTGGGTGTGGAGGGATGAAAGATACTTTCATTCTTTCCTTTGGAATTAACACCAAATCCCAGCCCCAGGCTGGAGCAAATGGCTTTTTTCTAATATGGAAAGAAACCATGAAAGGATAAAGTAAGACACATTTTATAGGAAAAACACAATTTAAAAGGTTGGTATGCTTTTAATTTGGCTCCTAGAAGACAGCCATTTCAAATGACTCTAGCCTCTGCTGGTATCCTCTTCTGCTTTTGTTTGTTGCGGTGATGTGTGCTACACACTCACCAAAACGCGGCTGGGATACTGAGTTCTCCTCGGTCCTTCTCTGTTCCAGATGGACGAGGATGTATCTGTCTTGGTCGCTCAGGCTGCTGGGTCTATTCTGGGCTCCAATCTACCTAGCAACAATCTGAATTAGTTAGGACTCTTGGTTGTAAGGGACAGAAACCAAATTTAACTGCTTTAAGTCCAGTGGGGACTTTATTAGCTCATCTGACTGAAAAGTCCAAAGAGTGGAGCCAGATTCCCATGCAGCTGGACATTGAAGATCAACAAGATTCGGCTCTCCTTCAACTTCCCTGGCTTCTTTCTCGTAAACCTTTGCCCCTGGAGCTGTCCCAACCCCAAATAAAGAAAGACCTTCTCTCTCCTTCTCCTGGAATCCACATATCAGGTCTCTTGGGGAGGATTAGGTTGGCATCTCTGTAGTCCTCTACCATTCCAGAACCCATCACTGTGGCCAGGGGAATGGGAAACTGACCACATTTGGTGATATGCCTTCCCTATGGGTAAATGTGGTCATGCTGGTCCTGTCCAACCACCAGAATGGGTTTCCCATAAGAAAGACAGGTTCTGTCATTAGAAAAAGGGATACTGGCTAGGCCAAAGCAAGAGCCACCTACCGGGGTTCAACACAACCAACTGCAAGTCTTAGAAAAGTCCTTTTACTTCTCAGAGCCTCACATTTTCTTTGCCTGAGCACTGAAATAATAACACCAGCTCAGTTTCCCTGAATGTTTTATTGAAAGGGTACAATTAGGTGAAATGTATGAATTAGGTTTTAGAAGCCATATTCTACTCTGTGTTTCCTAGTACGTTAGTGAAACTCACTAGATACCTTCAGCAAATGTTTTCTTGTTGAATGGTTGGATGCTGAAGCATGTCTTTCTCAATCAGCTCCCAAGCCCTAGAGTGGTATCCAAATAGTATTTTCCCTGGATTTTGGCTGATAGTAGTTATTCACAAGTCATTCTCAGATGGTAATCCCAAAGTGATATTTAAGTTCTTTTCTCCCATAGTCCCAAGGGAAAAAACCCCACTGGGTTTTCACTCAGAAAAGGAACATGAAATCCATAATCATGGGCCAATATGCTTTATAGAACTTTCCTGATTAAAAACATGACTGTATTTGGGAGTCCGTGTCAGATGATGGAGACCCGAGCCCGGCTGCTGGCAGGACAGCTCCAGCCACGGAATGAGCGAAATCAGTCTATTCTTGGGTAGAAGGAGAGAACACAGCATTCACCTTGTATGTCCCTCGGGGGCTTTTGTGTGTCACTAAAAGCCCTGTGTCTTTAAAAGGCATTGTGAGGACTGAGTCCCAGGTTAAGTTGTCTTTAGCCCTGCGCTGAGGTCACGGGCTCAGGCCTTCCTTACCAGCCTCAGAGGCCTCGGGATCTTTTTCCCCGGATAGGGTGGATGCCGAAGCTTCTCTCCCCAGCCCGCTTCCGGTTTCACAGGGCACACGTTTATCATGTTCCTGCTCTGCTCTCATCACACTACTCCCTGTTTACGAACACACAGTGGCTTGAAACACTTAATCTAGTGTTTGATGAATTCCAGTGTCTGCTTCAGTTTACTTTTCCAGTATTGTCTTTCACTTACCTTCCGTATGAATCCTCAGATCCAGAGGAGCCTGGTCTGTTCCCCCAGATGCAAATGCTCCCTGTCCTTTCTTGGACTTTTGCTCCTACCTGTTCCCCCTGCCTGAGATGAATATCCTTCCCCTTTACCCAGGTGCACCCCTGGCCTCTTCAGCTCCTCTGTATCCTTAAGGACCTTCAAATTCTGCCTATTCTTATAACCATACCCTAACAGCGATAGCTTTCAGATTTTCTTTCCTCTGGGTTCTCATCACGCCTCATGACACCTACAGTCTATTACTCCAACTGCTCCTCTGTGTATCCACGTGTCTATTCAATTTAAAAGGGTTTATCAAGGGTGGGGGTGGGGTAATTGGGTGATGGTCATTAAGGGCAGGTAGTGATGTGATGAGCACTGAGTGTACACACAACTGATAAATTATTGAACACTAAAGTGAAACTAATGAGATACTGTACGTTGGCTAATTGAATTTAAGTAAAAAAATAAAATAAAAGGAAGATTTTTCAACTTTAAAATCCTTAGAGATTACTTGGCTTAATTCCTCAGAACTAGCTCAAATGGTTTTGAAAGAGTCATTATTTTTCTCATGCAGTGAACATATGATGCTTTTACTTAGGAAGAGGAAGAAAAAATGTTTACAGTCTTAGTTTGTACTTTAAAAAAATTTCTATAACATTAGAAAGTATAAGTAAAGCTGTTTTGTCATCCAATATTACTGAAAAAAATAAAAGGATTTATTGAGGCATTTTATTTAATAAGTGAATGAATGAATTCATTCTAAAGATTTTATTTATTTATTTATTTATTTATTTATTTATTTATTTATTTATTTGGAGCATGTGAGCTGGGGAGGGAAAGAAGGAGAGAAAGAGAATCCCAAGCAGGTTCCTGGCCCAGTGTGGAGCCCAGCATGAGGCTTGATCTCATGACCCTGAGATAATGACCGGAGCTGAAATCAAGAGTTGTTGGATACTTACTTGAGTAAGCCACCTGTGCACCCCTTGAGCCATTTTATAAAATCTTTGATGTAGGGACCATGTCTTATACTCAGTTTCCTCCAAAGCAGTCTATTCATTCAACAAATATCAACTTTTTAAAGTCAGAACTCTTCCTGCTAAAAGTTTGAGTAATCCAGTTTGATATAACATAAAAGTAAAAGGGTGTGTGTGTGTGTGTGTGTGTGTGTGTGTGAATCATTGGTGGGATTTAGGACCTTAAACTATAGTGTCAGGCTGTCTTTTTCTTCCCCTACCATCCATGTCCTTTTTTTTTTTTTTTTTTTTTAAGATTTTATTTATTTGACAGAGAGAAACACAGCTAGGGAGGGAACACAAGCAGGGGGAGTGAGAGAGGGAGAAGCAGGCTTCCCGCCGAGCAGGGAGCCCGATGTGGGGCTCGATCCTGGGACTCTGGGATCATGACCTGAGCTGAAGGCAGAAGCTTAATGACTGAGCCGCCCAGGCGCCCTGATCCATGTCCTTCTGGTAGAAGAATGAGTACTTAAAGCTACAGTTGTGCATCTTCCCAACTTAGCAAACCTCTCAGGAATAGGTATCTGTGCACATAGATGCGAATATTCACATTTATAAACAAATTTAGGGAAGGGCCTCATTGGAGTATTTATTCTTGACCATTTGCTTTTGCTGTGGGTGTGAGGTGCTATGATGGACCGTGCCAGGGTCACATGTCCTACTTTGGGATTGTATGCTGTCTATCTGACAACCTCAGTATGACCAGTGGAAATGTAGGGGAGCAATTGTCCCTGCAAAATGGGGATGGTGGGCAGACAAAAACCTCGGAAGTCCCCCATATATGTCAGCCAAAATTCTGCATGTGGTAAATGCTTGATAAATTTTTTTTTATTGAGTGTTTGCTTTTTAACTTCAAAGTTACCTTTTAATTTGTGGGAAATCCACTCATACTTAAAACTAATTCAGCCCCAGGATTACTGGACATTACTGTTAAAATTTCTTGAAGTCCCTCTAAGTAATATCTTCCTTTTGGTCTTGGTTTTCTCCCTGGGGTATCATACCAATAGTCTAATCCCACAACCACAAGATTGCCTTTTCAAGTGGCAAAGGCAGCTGTTTTGTACCCTTTTGAAACATCTCACTTTGAGACTAAAGCCCCATTTCCAAAAACTGCTTCCATATAACTCTTTGCTGTTCTCTCGATTTTTATGATATGGCTGAAATGAGTCCCCTGGAACTGAGCTGAGCAAAATATTTTTGAGGCATATGACTGCTTCACCTCCTTAGTTCTATACACTATACACAGATTAATTTAGCCCAAGCTTTCATTAGAATGATTTTATAACCATGTCATTGTCTATATTGATGACACTGTAAGTTTTTAAAACAACCAATTAACAAAATCACCTGGAATTCTTTCTTTGGTGCTTTTGCCCTTGTGTGTGGTTTCAGGTGCTCATTTAAGGGATCCAATCAGGTCATATCTCTCTACCCCACTGACTCTCCCAGTAAGCCCTCCAGCGGCCCAGCAGCTACTGGAGGAGAAGGCGCAGCAGGAGCTTATGATCCAGGTTCCTTCAACATCTCAGCATGGTGCTCCAGTATTGGTCCTCTGTGGTCCACTTCGATTTAGTCCGTCTGCCCTTCGGAGCCAGGAGATAAGAATCACTTTCTCAGTTCATTTTCCATGGGCGGTAAGGTCATCTGGGCATGTTGAAGGCTGAACCAACTGTATTACTTTGCTCGGGCTTCTATAACAAAGTAGCACAGACCAGGAGGCTTAAAGAGCAGACTTTTATTTTCTCACAGTTCTGGAGGCTAGAAGTTTGAGAGAAGGGGTTGGCACGGTTGGTCTCTTCCAAGACCTCTCCTCTGGGCTTGCCTGTCTGTACCCACTCATATTGGATGCTGGCTAAGCCTGGTGACCACCTTTTGTCTTTCTAAAGACTCTATTTACAAATACAACCACATTCTGAGATACCAGGGATTAGGACGCTAGCATCTGAATTTTGGGAGGACACAATTCAGCCCATAATACCAACCAACCAACTGAAGGTGTCTATGAGCTTGTGGGGGAATGGCGACAGTCATAGGGCAGGATTGCTAAGGTGGAGGGACTAGACATCTTAGTTGCAGCCTAGAGTTAACATGAACAGCTAACCCAGAAGTGAGTAAGGAAATGCTCGTTACAATTCTGGACATTGGGTTCTGTTCCCCATTCTTATTTCCAAAAAGATCAAGCCCCAGAATATTTCGCCATGAGTCAGGGAACCAGTGACAGAGTTCTCACCTAAAAAGAAGCTTTTCAATACTCTGGGTCACCCCGAAGGATACATTAGTACTTAGTAAATAATTTTTTAGCGATTGGGATGATGGACTAGTAAGTGAGCCTGTGCTGGTGACACATTGGACATCATTAAATAGCACGCAAATCATTAACCGGGAATGCAGACAGGGTGACCAGACTTAATCATTTTTATCCCCACCCCTGGGTAACCTGGCAGCATAAATGCCCTCACCCCTGTCATGAGGAACTGCTCTGAAATGCAAAGTTTGACTCAGCCAGCAAAGTAAAAGCAACAGTAACGGTCTCATTTCTATCTTTTTGAGTAATGATATGCCAGTTTCCCAATAAATTGCATAAAGGTGAAGAAGAAAAATAAGTCTTTGACCTTTCTCGTTTATAACCACACTTAGATATTTCTTCTCATATCTTATGCTGGCCACAGAGCTTTGCATAGCCGAGATTTAATTTCCTCCTGCTGCAGGCATTAAAATGGATAGGATCTCCCTCCCTCCTTCCCTTGTCCCCTGCAACCTGAAGCCTTCTATGTGGCTGTCATTCAGGGTTTGTCATTCACAGGACCTGAGTGAGGGGCGTTGCAGGTGAAAGCCTTCCTTTCTAAGCAAACTTTTCCCACAGTGCAGAGCAAATAGGTGCCTGTTGGGAAGAATTAGGGACGCTGAGCATGTGGGATGTGGGGGTCACACCCTCTAGGTGGTGAATATCTTTTATCCAGATAGATGTACTTATAATTTGTTAGTTTAATTACTGCAGTCTTGCAAAGTCTTGAGCCGGTAATTCCTTTCTCAAGAAATTACAGGCCCTAAATAATTCTGTGGGAAGACTAATTCTTCACTCTGGTTTTTGGACATTTCTCTGAAACATATTTCCAGAACTCAGCTGGGTTCCATTAACAACTCCCTGCGATGGTTCTGGTTGCATTGTAATCTCTAAACCCCTCTTTGGAGTGGCTTCTTTATTTCTAACATTGAAGTGTAAATCTCCTTTCAATAATTACCTTCCCCAGCTCCTTTTAGGATGTGAGAAAGATTTCATCTTTTTCAAACAACCAGAAGCCTTTGTTCCCAAAGAAGAAAGTAAGGGAGCCCTCCCCCAACTGGACCCCAGTCTGAATCTGAAAGAAGGGTCTGGTAAGGACACAGCACTTACTGGAGACACCAACCACTCTTTATCTTTGCCTTGTTCCAAGGTGGAGCACTGGAAAGTTCAAAGTTTGCCCTGGTAAAAAAATGTATGCTTTCTCTCCTACTTTCTAATTTCTGCTTATTTTCTCTGCTTTACTAACGTCTTTGTTCCCCCCACCCCGAGTGAGAGCTGGCTTAGCTGGCTTTCTGCCAATAGGAAATCTCTGCTAATTGGCATTTCTCTGCTTTGCAAGCGGAAGGATGACTGATATTCATAATGGTATTCCAGGGGCTTTGTAAGATCCTGAAAGATCTCATGAATTCTCAAAAAATGATTGACTTCCGTGCAGAATAATTTTAGTGTCAGGTATATTTTATGGTTTTCTGATTCACTGCAAATTGGATGCTCGTGTATGGGGATATCAGTTTCTATTTACTGAAGCATTTATTAAGTAGAACACTGTACTCTTTTGGAAGAGATGGAATACAGGAGTTTTCAGTTTGGAAGCTCTTGGCGTCCAGGTAGGAGTCAGGTGTAATGCATCTTTTGGCTTTGGTGCACTTAGGAGGAGCTCAGAACATGTTCGCTCCCCAACTGACCAGTCAGAGACATGGGTAGTGTAGGCCTGAACAAGGAGTCATCCCTGAGGCAGGCCTGAAGCAGGGCCTGATATCTCTTGTTAAACCTGAAACATCAAATAGATGGGACTGGAATGGGCTGCAAAAACCTAGAAGTCAGGGAAACACACCATGAATGCAGATCAGAACAGATAAAAGATCTCAATCCAGGGATTTGAGGTACTGAGAACAATTCCACAAGGCAGAAGTACCACGGTGGACCTTGAATCGTAAGTTTTGCTGTGTTTGGGTGACTGAGGTGTCGCTGCCTGTCACCCACAGTCATGTGGGCCCAGGATGCCAGTCCCCTTAGATCTTCATGCACATGCTTGGTTGCTGAGAGTACAGCAAGGCCCAGCAGCTGTTTCTTCTCTTTGTGATGGCTCCTGAGTGTAACAGCCAAAGGGCTCTGTGTCAGTTAGCTTGGAAGGTTGAGATGGCCACATCCATCCTTTCATCCTCCCTGCTCTCTGATTTGCGTGCACAGGCAAGACTTAATATTGGTGCCATTTGCCTCGAGGCTAAACTCTTACACTCTGTGGGAGAACGGCTCTCCTCGTGTATCCTAAGAGGGATTCTATCTTGTGTAAATGGGAGGAAATGAGCAAGAGTTTGTTGTTCCTGTTTCCCATAAATAATTCTGTGTAATAACCTACCCCAAAACCTAATGTCTTAAAGCGACAGGGATTTATTGTTTCTCATGAGTTTTGGGTTGACGGAAGTTCTTCTGCTGGTCTCCTTCCAGGTGCTGGATTATCTGGCTGGAAGATTTGAGAAGTCTTCTCCCATTTGGTAGGTTGCCTCTTCATTTTGTTGATGGATTCCTTTGCTATGCAGAAGCTTTTTTTTTAAAAGTTTATTATTATTATTATTATTATTTTTTATTTGACAGAGCGAAACATAGCGAGAGAGGGAACACAAGAAGGGGAAGTGAGAGAGAGAGAAGCAGGCTTCCCACTGAGTCAGGAGCCCGATGTGGGGCTCGATCCCAGGTCTCCGGGATCATGACCTGAGCCGAAGGCAGTTGCCTAACCAACTGAGCCACCCAGGCGCCCCTTTTTTTTAAAGTTTTTATTTATTTATTTGACAGAGAAAGAGAGTGATGGAGCACAAGCAGGGGGAGCGGCAGGCACAGAGCCTGGTCCAGGACTCTGGGATCATGACCTGAGCCAAAGGCAGACACTTAAATGACCAAGCCACCCAGATGCCCCCTAGAAGGTTTTATTTTCTTTTTTTTCTTTTTCTTTTTTTTAAGATATTGTTCATTACAGAGAGAGAGAGAGTGAGCGCACAAGAAGGGGAGTGGCAGGCAAAGCAGGCAGAGTAGGCAGAGGGAGAAATAGCCTCCCCATCAAGCAAGGGGCCCAATGCACCACTTGATCGGAGGACCCTGGGATCATGACCTGAGCCCAAGGCAGACACTTAATCGACTGAGCCACCCAGATGTCTCATCAGAGGTTTTTTAGTGTGATGCACTCCCACTTATTTATTTTGGCTTTTGTTGCTTTTGCTTCTGGTGTCAGATTTAAAAAAATCCTCTCCAAGACCTATACCAAGGAAATTACTGCCTATGTTCTCTTGTAGGAGTTTTATGGTTTCAGGTCTTATGTTCTAATCTTGGATCCATTACAAGTTGATTTTTTTTGTATTGTGTGAGATAGTGGACTTAATGGTTTGATTCTTTTTCATGTGGCTCTCCAGTTTTCCCGACAACATTTATTGAAGAGACTGTCCTTGTCCCATCGTATGTTCTTGGCTCCTCTGTCATAAGTTAATTGGTCATATAAGCATGGGTTCATTTCTAGGCTCTGTATTCTGTTCCATTGATCCAGATTATCTGTTTTTATGTCAATACCATATAGGGTTTGTGTGTGTGTGTGTGTGTGTGTGTGTGCGTGCTTTTAAGATTTATTTATTTATTTTAGACAGAGCCCACATGTGTGTGAGTGGGGGGAAGGGCAGAGGGAGAGGAGAGAGAGAATCCTCAAGCAGACGCCCCACTGAGCACAGAGCATGATGTGGGGCTGGATCCTGGGACACTGAGATCATGACCTGAGCTGAAATCAAGATTTGGCTGCCCAACCAAATGAGTCACCCAGACACCCCCTCAATACCATATAGTTTTTATTACTGTAGCTTTGTAATATACTTTGGAATCAGGAAGTGTGATACCTCCAGCTTTGTTTTTCTTTTACAAGATTGCTTTGGCTATTTAGAGTTTTTTTTGTCATTTTATATGAATTTTAGGATTTTTTGTTCTATTTTTTTTTAAATACCATTGGAATTTTGATAGGCATTGCCCTGGATCTGTAGATTGCTTTGGGTAGTATGAACATTTTAATGATATTAATTCTTCCAACACATGAGCACAGAAAATCTTTCCATTTATTTGTGTCTTCTCCAATTAATGTCTTGAAGTCTTTGATATACAAGTTTTTCACTTCCTTGGCTGAATTTATTCCTAGGTATTTTATTATTTTTGATGCAGTTGTAAATGGGATGCAGAGAATAGGTTAGTGGTTGCTAGACTGAGGGTTTGGGGTTTGGAGAAATGGGTGAAGAGGGTCAAAAAGTTAAAAAAAATAAAAGAAGGTGGGGAAGAAAGCCTCTCTTTTTTTTAAATTTTTTTTTTTTGTTACTTAAATTTTTTTCCCAGTGTTCCAAGATTCATTCCCCATTCCCCACACACAGTGCTCCATGCAATAGGTGCCCTCAGTACCCACCACCAGGCTCTCCCATCCCCCCACCCCCCTCTCTCCAAGTCCCTCAGTTTGTTTCTATGTCCAAAGTCTCTGTTGTTTCATTTCTCTCCCTGGATTACCCTAGTTCCCATTTACTTTCCTTCTCCTACTGTCCTTAGGTTACCCCTTATGCACCGCAAGTAAGTGAAACCATGTGATACATGACTTTCTCTACTTGGCTTATTTCACTCAGCATAATCTCTTCCAGTCCAGTCCATATTGCTACAAAAGTTGGATATTCATCCTTTCTGATGGAGGCATAGTATTCCATTGTATATATGTACCACATCTTCTTTATCCATTCATCTGTTGATGGGCACCTTGAAAGCCTCTCTTATAGTTTGGGGCCTGGGTGCTGATTGTCAGCTAGAATACTCCCCTACGTGGCTCAGTTTCTATCTCTCTCTCTCTCTCTCTCTCTCTCTCTCTCTCTCTCTCTCTTTCTCTCATCTCATCCCCAGGACCTCTACATGTGATCCTTATATCCAGCAGGAGAGCTTGGACTTCTTTATAGTGTGGCTGCTGGTTTCCCTGAATGCAAAGAGAGAAGCCATCAGGACAAGGCCTTAACCGGGAACTGGTCCTGTGTAAGTTTGATCACTGTTGATTATTTAGAGTAAGTCATGGGGTCAGCCGAGATTAAAGAGAAAGGGAAATAGTGCTCACTTCTTAATGGGAGGAGCAGCAAAAATTGGTGCCCATCTTTAATCTATCACGTCTCCTTCTATCAGATGCCTGTCCCTCAGGCTGATGCTCCAAGTCAGGCAAAGGAGCCTCTCGCACACAAAGTCTGAGTGCCCCTCGACCGGCCACTTCCACGCGGGCCTTGGGGTGGGTGCGTCAGAGTGCATGAGCTACCTGAGAGCCTTTTTTCAGATTGCAATAGTCTTACGGATCTTGTGGAGATGAGCCCTATTGCATTTCAGAGCTAGCTGTTTTGGGGGCTCGTCTACCAGGCACAGGTCTTAAAAACTGGGTGTGTACAATGTGGGTTTCAAATCCTTCACTCCTCAAGGAGAAGTTCTGGGTTTTGTGTTCCCTCCTGACTATGGGTCACTGCACTGGGGGTGAGGTTATGGCAAGACTATCTCTCCTACCTGCTTGGATATGGGCCTTCTTTCATTTGTCTGTTGCATAGGAGTTGTTCAGCCTGTTTTTAGTTTAGTTTAGTTTTTTTTTTTTTTTCTCCAGAGGAAGTTGTTTCCTATGCAGCTGTAGATTCAGTGTGTTCGTGGGAGGAGGTGAATTCAGGATCTTCTATCACTATCTTGAACTGGAACATCTTTTTTAAAATAGTTACTGATTGCCAGCCAAAAGGAGAAATACATGAATATTTATCTAGTCGGTTGTTGTGAGGCTTAAGTGAGATGGGTACTGCATTTGGGTCAATAAATAGCTTTCTTTTTCCTGATTTGAGGATCCACTGTCAGGGGGAGACTGTTGTCTGGGATCTATAATTCGGTGGCAGAGCATCTTTCTATCCATTGTGCTTTAGTTTTCCTCAGCTGGGGATTAAGTAAGGTGCTACATCTAAACTACTTAGAATGGTGTCTAGGACATGGTAATCATTCAATAAATATAAGCTTATTATTATTACTGCTATTATTATTGAAGGGCAATGATTCCTAAAAATGAAACAAAACACTCCAAGATTACATGCAACCCACCTTCCTGGTTATGAACATTCTTCCTTTCATTTTAGTTACTCTTTACCTTTGTGTAATAGAATTTTAGAGATGTTCACAATCTTGGAGATCATTTAGACCCATTTCTTCATCTCACAGAGATTTTTTCAAAGATTTTACTTACTTGAGAGAGAGAGCATGGGTACGAGCAGCAGGGAGGGGCAGAGGGTGAGGGAGAAGCAGACTCCCTGCTGAGCAGGGAGCCTGGCATGGGACTTGATCCCAAAACCCTGGGATTATAATCTGAGCCAAAATCAGATGCTTAACCAACTGAACTGCCCAGGTGCCCTCCCAGAAAGAGATTTCAAGCCAAGCCTGGGCAAATGACTTTGACTCACAGACAGCTATTTAGAGAATTAGTGCCAGATCACAAGACCTCAAGCTTTTAACTAGGAGCTCTCTTTACTGCACTCTAGAGTGTAGAAGGTTCCAACTCATTTGCTATAAAATTTGGAGCTGGATATACAAAGTTTTATTTTGTAAGCATAAAACATTTATAAAAACAGATCAGTTTTGTACATCAGTCATGTCTTTTGGAGGAAAGAGGGAAAAGGTGGAAAGATGGAGGACATAGAAATATGGGCTAAAGAACAAACCATTAGAGATGAAGTTACATACATACAGAAAGAGGGTTAAAAGATGCAAGATGATTTAATGATAGCTTTTATTGATAATAAGTGCTCAGGGGCTGTCAGGAAGAAATTTGTTCTGTCTGTCCAACATTTCTTTCTCCCTTAGCTTGCAGCAGCACCCTTGTTGCCTTTTTAAAAAACTACCCTCCCCAATTCCAGCCTTGTGGTTGTGATGGTTCTGACAATCACATCAGCTTATTTTCATGGCTGTGAGGATTGGTCCATAATGGAGTGGACACTTGAATCCCTTGGCCAGTTAGAGACCTTCCCTAGGGTTGATACATATACCCTACACCATGTGAAAGGAAGCTGTCTTGAGCGAGGTTGATTTGCTTTGTACCATTTTTTAATGGGATCTGGAATAGACAGAAAAGCCATGTCCAACTTCTTTAGAAGATATCTCAACCATGTCCTCCATCTTCATATATCCTGTCCTTTCTTTAATCATTTCTCATTTATTAAATATTTAATGACCATTCGCTAAGCCCTTAGCACCCGAATACAGTCATACATCTGTAACACATGGGCCTACGGTGTGATGTGTGAGATAGACAATAACAAAGTAAACAAGTTGTAGTGAGAGCCTTGCTATACAATAAATAATGGCCCCAGAGATGTCTGCCTTCTACTCCCCAGAACCTGTGAACATGTTACCTTACATGATAAAAGGGACTTTGCAAATGTGGTTAGTGAAGGCCCTTGAGATGGGGAGATTTTCCTCTATTATCTTGAAAGGCCCAATGTCATCAAGAGGGTCTTTATAAGAGGGAGGCAGGAGGGTCAGAGTCAGAGAAGGTGATGCAAAGGGGGGCACAGAGATAAATTAGAGGACGCTATGCTTCTGGCTTTCAAGCTGGAAGGAGCCATGAGCCAAGGAATGCAGGCCCCCTTTAGGTACTGGAACAGGGAAGAACACAGATTCTCCTCTGAAGCCTCCACAAGGAATGCAGCTTTGCTGAGACCTTGACCGTAGGACTTTTGCCCTATAGAACTGTAGGAGGATATATTTGTATTGTTTAATCACTAAGTCTCTGCTATTCTGTTGCAGCAGCAATAGGGAATGAATACAAACATCAAAGGCAAAGAGCAGGTTGTATAGAAGAAGAACAATGTGAGGAACCTTATTAAGATTAGGGGTCAGTGAAGAAGACCTTCTGGGAAAACTAATGTTTTGGCTGAAGTCCTCATCAAAGAGAAGGAGCCAGTCTTTAAAAAAAGTAGGGTGTTGGAAAATTGCATCCAAGGAAACACTGCTAGAGAAGACTTGAAATGTGGCAGTTCTGTTACAACGAAAGGAAGACGGGGCGGGGGCTGGGCAGGATAACTAGAGGAAGGGCATCAGATGGTGCTGATTCGTGGACACCATAACTACTGCTTAGAGGTTCATTCTTCCCTTCTACTCAACTTTCCAAGTCCTTTTCTCATCTTCCCATCCAGCTCTGATTGTCTTTGCCCCAAGCCTTCCATCACCTTAACAGCTTTCTGCATCTCCCTTTGCCTCCCAGACTCTGCTCCCTTCCGTGACCTGGGATCCCTGGACCACTGGAGACCCCCAGATTTATCTTTGGGGAGGTATCCTCAGATTTCACAAAAATGTTTCCATTTCTTTCTTTTTTTTGAAGTTTATTGATTTTTTAAACAATCCCTCAAACCCATGACTCTGAGATGAAGAATCACCCACTTTTCTGACTGAGCCAGCCAGGCACCCCCAAAATGTTTTAATTTCAATGATGTGTTTTAAAATAGCATAATATAGGCCATCATCTAGGTATACCTGTTTAGGTTTCATTTTAAGATTTTGGTGCCTCAGTGGTACCCCTGGAAGGCCAAGCAAGGTCCAGGCAGGCCGAATAAGCAATGACTTTGAAGAAGGTTGCAAAGAAAAGAGCAGAAGGACGTGAAATAATTAGAAGGCACGTGGCTGTACAAGAACTTGAACAGCAGCACAAAGCACCATGCTGGCCTCAGGAGCAGAACAGTTACGGGGATTCATTCTTTATATGCACTTAACTATAATACTTCACTACCACTATGTAGATTTGAAAATAGACCAGGGGAGCAACGCCTGCCTGGGTGACTCAGTCAGTCAAGCATCTGCCTTCAGCTTAGGTCATGATCCCAGGGTCCTGGGATCCAGCGCCACGTCAGGCTCCACACCCAGTGTGGAGTCTGTTTGGGATTCTCTCTGTCTTTCCTTCTGCCCCTCTCATTCGTGCTGTCTCTCTCTCAAATAAATAGATAAAATATATATGAAAAAAGAAAATAGACCAATGGAGACCTTTTTTCCATTTTTTGTTAAGTTGATTAGTCTGTCAAAGTACCACATCAGTAGTTAAAAGTGAGGTCATTGAAACAGAGCAGAGTATGATGGCAGAGAACTCAATGACAATGATTCAAATGATGATTTGTCATTTTCGGAATCAGAGACTCATCTCAGTAACAAGCAAAATAGGAAATGCTCAAGAATATTTTTCTACTATGTTTTCCCACAGTATCAATCAAGTTTAAGTAAAACATCATCAATTGTCACATTAAATGAATGCTATTTTAAGTTTCTTTGGTTTTGTATTTTTATTTGTATTTAATTTTAAAATTTGTTTTGATTTTACTGTAACAGGTGTGAGTGTAAGAAGTTTATAACCACTTTCATGTTTGTCCAGATTTAAGTGACATTATAATAAAACATAATTTAAGTCAGCATTGGGGATCTGCAAAAAATATTTTTCTTAAAAGGGATCCATACATTATTCAGGCTTGGGAAACACTGATTTGCAGGATTCATTTCGATACATTGTTTACATTACTAGTTCTTGAGTTGTTAGTTTATCTGTGAGTTTGTGTCCCACCTCTTCAGGCAGCGCTAGCTCTCCCAGGGAGAATGGAGGTCCTGCGTTCAAGTTTTCTGAGAAACTGCAACAGTGGCGATGCTGGGTACAGGGAGGATGCTCCATAAGTATTCAGTGAACATATTAGTATTATGTGTGCTTTTTTATTTTCTCTGTTTTTGACACTGACATCTGGAGACTAACAGGCGCTTAGAGGCCTAGGCAATTCCTAGAGACAGGCAAGTACTCATTTTCAGAACATCTTTCATCTGTAAACTAAGCAATCCGGAGCCTTGTCCTCCCCTCCCACTTCCTCTATCAGCTCTTCAACTCTGCCGATGGCCCACGGCCCTGATGGCCCCAGGGCCCCGGGGACCAGACACCTAGGGACCGCCCTGCCCCCTGGAGCCTGCAGCAATGATTGGAACTAGCCAGTCCTAAACCTGCTGACCCTCCTCGCCTATTCCTTCCTGTGGAAACCACAGGAAAGGCTCTTGCCCACATTTTTCTCCTGCTTCCTCAGCCTTCAGAGTGATCTCAGCATGTGATGCCCCCTCCTCGTAGTAACTGTGAGTAACAAACTATCTCTTCAGTGGCAATTGTCTCCTATGTGCCCGCCTCGCCTTACCCGAATAATGATAAAACTTACATTTTAAAACAGGGAATAAATACATCCTGGGGTTGTTCTAGACTCGATAGGAGAATGTTGACATTTCCTCATTTACTCCCCTGAGGACTGGGAGGCCCTTCAGGGCCGGGTTGAGTGTGGATTTGTGCTAAACCACTTGTATTTCCAGGGCTCAGTCTGTGACCTTGAACAGGGTTTGTTGTTGTTGTTGTTGTTTTGTTTTTATTGATTTACTAATTTTATTATTTTTTGCACAACGCCAGTCACCTCAGAGATCATTTTGCAATTCTATCACCATTAGCTTCACATTTCTCTAGCTGAGCCTAGCTGAGCCGCAGAGGCCCAATTTCACAGTGGCCCTGTTTTAAACACCTTGCCTAATAGTGAATTCCTGTTCCACCCCACGTCCCTTCCTTCCTCCCTAAGGCTCCATGTGTTGGTCTCTCTCAGGACTCTGCACAAGCCTCTCCTCCTCCTGGAAGCCCACCTTGACTTTGCCCACCTGTCTGTCATGAACTCCCTTTTCTTTGAGCACTCCCTGATTTATCTTCTCTTCTTTAACACTCACCAAGTCATTTGTTTCCACTGCAGGGTTCCACAAGTGCTTACTGGTCACCAAGCTGCTCTCTTCCTCTCCTCCCCATGCTGGCCCCTGTTGCTGGCCAGGGTCACTCCATCCCACTAGGGTTCAAGGCTTTGAATGATGGGACCAGACCTGTGCACATGGAAACACACTGATTGCACAGGAAGTGTCCAACGGTTTTCATTTCCAAAAATCTCTCTTGTTGCAAACGTGTCCCACAGCCTCTGCTGGTCCCCAGTCATACTGATTTGTGTTGACACTTTCAGACTGCCAGAGCCTACTGTCGCTAAGAGTGGATGCACAAGCGAATCTGTCAGAAACAAGAGCTTCTCAAAGCACGATCTTGCTTCACTGTAAGTAATGTCCTCCTTCATCCCCCTGGGCATTTCCCTCAAGACTTCCCACGGGCTTTAGGTCTATCATCCCAGCAACCCAGAAACTTCAGACCGTCCTGTGGCTCCTCTCTGGGAGACTAGCCACAAGCTCTGAAGACGCCGAATGGAAGATTCTTTCCC
This sequence comes from Spilogale gracilis, assembly GCA_004023965.1. Taxonomy (NCBI): domain Eukaryota; kingdom Metazoa; phylum Chordata; class Mammalia; order Carnivora; family Mephitidae; genus Spilogale; species Spilogale gracilis. Next base: position 81,071 of record PITA01002883.1, read on the forward strand.
TGGAGCAGGCAGTGTGCAACGCCTGTGCCTAAGGCCCCCTCGAGTTAATTTCAGTGATGTTTGGAAACTGTCCCGATCCAAGCCCTTTGTGAAGCCGCACTCAGAAAAGGTTGATAATGGTACAAATCTCATCTGTCACTTTGAACTTAAAATCCATAGCTCTCCATGGCTGTAGGATTTGGTTCAATTTTCTTTTGAATTTTTAAAAATTATTCCGTATTGAGATCATTGTCGATGTCCATGCAGTTTTATAGAGACAACATGAGAGTCCCTTTTAACTTTTACCAAGTTCTCCCCAACCGTGACTCTTGCAAAATTAGAATACAGTACCCACCCCATCCTATACTGACATCATGCAGGAAGGGTGAGGTGCCTCTGGCAGAAGAAGGTGGGTGCTCCTTCTGGCCCCCACATGGTCTCCACTGACACCTTTCTTGGTTTCATTCTTTCCTGATGGGCAGTGTGGTCCCAGCCTCTCCAGCAGGTCCCTGGTGTCGGATTGGGGCGACTCGTTACAGCCTGACCGGGGTGGAATCTGGCCTCCTTACTCAGCCTTTGCTGGTGTAGGTGGCCACGGGGCCACAGTGTTTTCTGTGGTGTTTGGTTCTAGTAGAGCAATTGTCACCTAACATCATCTTTCCAGGCTGCCCCTTTCCTGGCCCTTTGGCTAAAGAGTGTGTGTGCTCTCCGGGGCTCTTATCTGCATCCCGTGGCCCTTCTGGGTTGTCAGACACACCAGCCTCAAGTCTGGGATATGGGAGGCTGAAAGAAAACAAACAAAAATCCAGTGAACTCATCCCTGGGTCATTCCTTAGGGCCGGAGCACCTTTCCTGGCTGCCTTTTCCTCTCCACTTTTCAGAGCCTGGTATATACTCTCCAGGGGTTTTCGTTGTACTTAGTGGGAGGAATAGGAAAAAGTACATAGAGTACCTCTTTTTGGAAGCAGAAGTTCCCAGTGTCTTTTTCTTTTCTGAACATGAAATGCCGTCATCTGTCCTCTGCTGACCTCTTGTCACACCCTGCTTGGTGCCCGAGGCTCAGATCCCAGTCTCCTGTGAAGCAGCATTGCTCCTGCTCCGTGGTCCCTTTGCCTGCACCACCACCACTACTAAAGATGAACACGTAGAGCATGCCACGCACTTTATGTGTAACGGTTCCGAGTTAAGCACTATTACTATAGAGATGTGGAAGCTGAGGCCCGAGGGAAGTAAGCAATTCCCTCTAGGTCACCCAGCAAGGAAGCTGCAGAGCCTGGGTTCGGACCCCGGCAGCCTGGCTTGGAGGCCGCCTGCCAGCCAGTTCTGCTTAATCCAACGTAAGTGGGCATCAGAATCTCCCGAGGGCTTGAAAGTACAGATTGCTGCATCCACCCCCAGAAATTCGAATTCAGTCGGTCTAGGGTGGGGTTTTTGCATTTTTAACAAGTTCCTCAGCGATGCAGATCTTACTTTCTGGAAACCACACTTTGCAAGGCACCTTCTGCCTTCTTCACCCCAATTTGCTCCACTAATTGGTTTCCTGCCTCTTCGATTCAGTACAGGTATGAGCTCACCCGATTTCCCCTCCTCTTCCTTCCGCCCTCAGATACTCCTTCCAAGCTCCCTGAGCAGTCTCTCTGTATCTTAATCACTCTTGTTGCCACATTATATGGAAATGATCTGTTTCTCTCATTTCCATCCCCCGACCCCCTTGAGGGCAGAGAGGTTAGAGCAGAACGAAGTATGTATTATTCATCTTTGTAGAGTCACCTGCGCTGAGGGTGAAAAGAGATTTGGGGGTCCAACCCCCTTAGGGTCTGTGTCCATAGATCTGGGGGGCGCAAGAATCTTCACTTTAAACAGCTGACCCAGTTCCCGTGCAGTGGCCTACTTTGAGATACTGCTCTAGAACTTTGCATTGTTTGGCACTAAGTGCTCAATAAATTCTTTATTAACTGGATTTTATTGAACTGAACTTTGAGGTGAAATGGTAACCCTCGATCTCCTCTTCTATGCCACATAGCCACCATGATGACAATTTTCCTGCTTTTTCTTCCAAAACCTAAGGGGCATGTACCTTGTCCTATCTTCCCCTCCCCCAAATTCTTACTTTCTTTCCCTTTTCAATCACAACTCAGATTCCTGTGCTGCTGCTGCTCTGAGCTAGCCGTTGAGAACACATGGACACATTTAAACACTTTTTGTCAAAGGTGCCCTTTTTAAATTTTTCAAATATTGCAACATAACGTGCCTAGAGTAAAGTGCATACATCTTAGGTGTTCAGCCTGATGAGCTTTACCTGTGAATACACCTATATAAGCACTCTCAGATCCTGAGGTGGGCATTTCAACACTCAGAAGGTCCTCTCTTGACTCCTTCCACTAAACATACCTCCTCTAGGGCACCCCGGTTCTGACTTCGGCCACCACACATTGGTTTTGCCTGTTCTTGAACTCCTCTTAGATGAGATGGTATAAAATGTACCCTGTCATATCTCGTTCTTTGTCCTTCACATTGTGCATGGGAGATGCTTTTGTGTCTTTGTATATAGCATTAGTTCTTTTTCACTGCTATGTTGTAGTCTGTGTTGTAAATACAAAGCAATCAACTATTCTTAGGCTGGATATGGTTTTTTTTTTTTTTTGGTTGCTTCATTTTTTGTTGTGCTAAAATATATATAACATAAAATTTGTCATTTTAACCACTCTTAGTGTACAATTTCATGGCATTAAGTACCTTCACATGATTGTATAACCACCACCACCATCCATCTCCAGAACTTTCTCATCTTCCTAAACAGAAACTCTGTCCCCACTGAACACCAACTACCCATTTACCTTCCTTTTGCTTCTGGCAGCCTGCATTCTATTTGTTTGTTTCTATCAATTTTGACTTCTCTAGGTACCCCATATACGTGAAATCAAACACTATTTGTCTTTCATAAGTAGTTTATTTCACTTAGATTAATGTCCTCAAATGTAGCATTTGGAATGTCTCCATTTTGGAGCATGTCTTAGGATTGCCTTTCTTGTTAAGGCTGGGTGAATCTCCATTGCATGGATATAACACGTTTTGTTTGTTCATTTGTTGGTGGACATTTGAGTCATTTCCACCTTTTGGCTATGGAGATTTTCCTCCTTTAGTTTCAGTGTGTCAAGGCAGGTCCGTGCTCCCCCAGAAGAGTATATGTGCCATGTCATAACTAGGGCACTCACTGGATTATCATTCCTTGGAGCTCTTGCAGCTGGAAGAAAATTGTTAGCTGGAATTTCGGAAACAAAGCGGGAGGATCCAGAGTCTGAGAAGCATGACAAGTAATGTGCCACTCTGCAAACATGCAGGGGGGAGAGTGGAGAGTTGATCAGGGGTTGAAAATAGATGTTGGTGAGACTAGCAGCCAGCTGGTTGGAAAACCCTGGTATGGTTGCTATGCCATTGGTATGCTATGGCATGAGAGCCAGTCATCTAGTAGGCATTCACTTTCTGTGTTACATGACTTAAGGTTTTTTTTTATGATTTTGTTTATTTATTTGTTGGAGAGACAGAGGGGGAGAGAAAGAGAGAGAGAGAGAGAGAGAGAGAGAGAGAGAGAGAGAGAAAGAAAGAACAAGCAGAGGGAGCAGCAGGCAGAGAGGATGGGAGAAGCAGGCTCCTTGCCAAGCAAGGAGTAAGATGCAGGATTCTATCCCAAGACCCTGGGATCATGACCTGAGCTGAAGGCAGGTGCTTAACTGACTGAGCCACCCGGGTGCCCCTAATTAAGGTCCTTTAGAAGGCCGAATTTTTAGAAAGTTCATATAGGCTGGTTATTCACGTTTGCTTCTCTTGTCGTGACTTCTATCATCATCTTTATGTGACAATTCCCAAATCTGTCTTATTAGTACTGACTTTCTTTTGGGCTTCAGATTGTTTTTCTATCATCTTAGTTGATAATACACGTATATCCAAAAGACACATCAAATTCAATATGCCCTAAATAAACATTTTTATCTTCTCAATCTCGATGGATGCTATTATATATACTTTATCCACTTATAGAAGCCAGAATTCCCCAAATCATCTTAACTTCTCTCCCTGGGCTCCATGTACTGACTATACTTCTAAAACATAGCCCCCCCTCAAATAAAATAAAATGTCTCTGGAATGTTTCCTTTTTTTTTTTTTTTTTTTTTTTGAAGAGGAGGGTTTGGAGGAGCAGAGGGAGGGGGAAAGAGAGAGTCTTAAGCAGACTCAACACCCAGCCCAGAGCCAGATGGGGGGCTCCTTTTTATACTGTGGTATGTGGCTGAGGGTTCCCATATAGTCCCTGGGGCCACAACCAGTGTCTAGGCCCCAATTCCCCCTTGTGTGACCTGAAACAAGCTTCCTTGGGTCCTGTATTTGAGTTTGTCTTCTCTTTCCTAACTTTCTGATCTTCGGCATTTGAGCCTCATTCTTTCACCTAGCTGATGTCATCTGTTGTCTACAAGTTTTGCGCATTGCATGCATAGATATATATGGAAAGCCTTTTATAAGCTGTAAATATTATAACTATTGTTCACTACTGATCTATGCTTCATTCTTCTCTTTTACTCTTTCTTTCTATATTTCTCTTCTTTCTTCATTTTTTAACACCTTTCCTTTTCCTATATTTTTCATATGTTTTCTTTTTCTTCCTTTTGGACTGGCAATCGTACTTATGCAGCTTTAGTCATGCTTGGAGCTCTTTCCATTCTGACCCCTGCATTTGCATGAAGGGTCACCAAACCGTCCTGTGAATTTAACAATGCTTACCTTTCCGCACTTTATTCAAACTTCTCGTCTGGGGAATAACAACTCTTCCTAGCCTCGGACTGTTCTCCAACTTAGACTCTTTGTTGTTGGACTTTTAAAAAGACTCTCCATGTAACATTGTCAACTGATTAACCTTTAGACCTGAAAAAAAAATGGGAATATCAAAGCAGTAATATTTTCAGCTGTTTTCCACTGAAGGGTGCATCAATCATAGAAAATGTCTTTGACTCCTGTTTGGTTACCGCACCAACAATTGCATATAACTTTCTGAGTTAGAGGGAGATAATGGTTTCTTGGGGTAATAAAGCTGTCAGGAGGAGGGAGACTTTCATCTAACTCCATAAAAAATGTGAAAGCATTGGGTGGCGGCACAAGGACGTTGAGGGGATGGTAACATCTGGAGAATCTAGAAACCTAACCACTCTTGTAATTTATTGCCCTGAGAGAAATGCATTGGGCCAGGAGCCTGGAAGCCTGGGTTCTTTTCTCATCTCCATCACTGACTCCAGAGTGACCTTGGGCAAGTTGCCTGACCTTTCTTTGCCTCTTGTGTTCATTTTGTAGCCAAGAATAATACTACTGCTTGTATTTATCCATTTGTTACCCAAAGAGAGTTTTTATTTCCCTCTCTCTCTTTTGGTAGATACATGAAGTGCACTTTCTGGAGCTGTTGTATAAATTCGAGGTGCTATTCTTAAATATAGATATATATTTTTTATTGCTAAAGAGCTTCAGTTTACTTTATTAGGAATTCATCAGGCCCAGGTGCCAAGAAGTTTAATGTTAGGGCCATTGCATTTTTAAAGAGGAAGTAGGTACAGCTCAGAGAAATTGGTATTTGCAGAATCAGAACTTAAAGAGTCTATTGATCACTTTGATTTTCTCCTATTTAACCTCAGAGCCACAGGACAAAAGAGAACTTTGCAAATAAAATCAGAGGACCTTGCACATAGAAATATCTGTGTTTCATTATTAGCAGGTGGGTCCAATTCAGCACGGAGTAGCGGTGAAGTGTCCCCAGCTGCGGGTCACACAAAGTGGAGCAGGGGCAGGGTGAGGTCTCAAGTCAGCTTCCTCCTTCTCCCCACAAATTTCCCAAGACACAGTGCCATTGCCGACTTTGGTACTCACATGTCTTATCATTTGTAGCGTTTATTGTTCCATTATATTCTATTTTCTGAAATTGCTTTCTTTTACTATGATTGGACTTTTAGGGGATGGTTATTTCTACGGCTACAGATCCATTCATTCCGTAAGTATTGCTAAGTCTCACGAAGTGTCAGTCAATAATGATGGCCTGGGAGGGAGTGGTGGGCACAGCAGATATGGCTCCTACCTTCATCGACCTTGGGATTGAGAGGAGAGAGACGTTAAAATGTTGTTGTGCGAATACCTGGTTGCAGTGGTAATAAATGTGAAGAAGAGAAAGCAGCAGGTGTTATGTCAGGGAAGTGGTGATTGTCCTGCCGATGACGTCACCTGACGTAATTAGAGCTCTCAGTCCCTTTTTTGTCTTCCTCAAGGCCACTCCCATTTGCTGCACAACATCTCCCCGGTACTGTGCTATATTTATTTTATTCTTATTACTCATTTTTAAATGTTTAATTGTTGTAAAATACACATAACATAAAATTCACCATCTTAGCCATTTTTAGGTGTGCTTTTCAATACTGTTAAGTACCTTCACACTGTTGGGAAGCCACTACCTCCATCCGTCTCCAGAATGCTTTTCATCTTGCAAACAGGAGCTCTATATCCATCAAACAATAATTCCCCATTCCTCTCTCCCCTAGCCACTAGCAACCACCATTCTATTTTCAGTCTCTGTGAATTTGACTAGGCTAGGCCCCACATATAAGTGAGATCATACAGTATTTTTCTTTTGGTGATTGGCTTATTTCACTTAGTATGATGTCCTTTAAGTTTCACCCATATTGTAGCATGGGTTAAAATTTCCTTACTTTTTAAGACTAATACTCCAATGTGTATGTAGGTCACATTTTGTGTATCCACTAATGGATACTTGAGTTGCTTCTACCTTTTGGCTATTATAAATAATGCTGCTATAAATACCTTTTTGAGATCCTGCTTTCAGTTCTTTTTTTTCTTTTTTCAAAGATTGTATTTATTTTTTTTTGAGAGAGAGAACCAGAGCAGAAACAGGGCAGAGGGAGGGGCGGAAGGAGTCTCCCCACTAAATAGGGAGCCCAATGTGGGGCTCAATCCCAGGGACCCCCAGGATCATGACCCAAGCAGAAGGTAGATGTGTAACCGACTGAGCCACACAGGTGTCCCATCAATTCTTTTGAGTATATATACCCAGAGGAGGAACGGCTGGATCATGTGGTAGTTCTGTTTTTAGTTTTGGAGGAATGCGTGTTTGTTTTGAACTTGGTTTCTGTTCACACCATAGCTATACTGTCACTGGCCGGTCACACACCTGGTGGCTAGCACACGGCATGTACGATCTATATTTGTTTCTTATTTTTTTCCTCCCTTAGGAGGATTGTGCCAAAACCATGGTGCATTTCAGCTGGTTCTTTTTCCTTCCCTGCTCCACTCAGAATTTAACTAAGACTCCCAAGGCAATCTCTTTAACACACACACACACACACGCAAAAACACATGTGCACACACTGTCTTTTCTGGTCTCAATTCATTGAATCATAGATCCTTAATTATGGTAGAAGAGTGTCTATGAGATCATTGATGATAACATGACCATCAAGGGAAGTAACAGCTGTTTGTTTAAAGTGAAGGTAGAAAGCATAAATGACAAGGAAGCCAGTGCCATCAACCTTAAAAGTCCTTGGAATGCCCATAACTCCCCCCTCAGTTTCTGCAAGCTTCCTTTGCTTTCCAATCTGCCTTTAATTAGTTCTTCTTGTCCTCAAACTTCAGCACTCAAGATAATGAAAAAAGCTATTTCTTATTCAACTCTATTGTTTTTCTGTGCTGTTTCATTACCAGTTTAGAAACTTGTTGTTTTCTACTATTTTTCATAGTAAATGTGCAGAATTTCAATTATGTTAAATCCCTTCCACCCCTGGAATTCAATAATTTTATATTATAGAACAAATAGGCCTTTTGGGGGCTAACTTAAGAATTTAACCACAGTTGATAAGATTTTTTTTTTCTCCAATGGGAAATCTTCCTTGAGGCTTCAATTCTAACCAACAGACTTATAAATAAATATTTAGAATACAATTCTTTTGTAAGTAGGACCACACAGATTTTCAACTTTTTGCTACTGGCCATTTTACATATAATCATCTCTTCCAAAGTGTCTATGCTTGAGAAGTGTTCTGTGGGTGCTGGGTAAGCGAAGAAAAGAGAGACTCCTCATTCTCTCTGGGCAATTAAATTTTGGTCTCTCACCTTTTGTCTTCTGTGTGTAGCTGAAATCGATTTCTACTTTCTTTGTTCTTTGTTAATATAGAAGCAGCTGATTTTGAATGTAATTAGGTTTTTAAAAATGATAAAATGCAGACCATACAGAAAAATATAAGGATGTATATAGCATATACCCAATACTTACATTTCATGGATATTCAGTTTACAATATATGTTTCCAATAAACTTTTTCTTTAAGAAATGAAATGTTGCCTTTAAAATCTTTCTACATCCATCCCTATCCTTGTCCCTTCTCCCTCTTCCTCTCGCCAGAGATAACCAACATCCTCGAGTTCGTTTTTGTTCTTATCCATAACTTCATTTTTTACTATATTTTATATATTCCACACTCAGTATAAGTATTATTCTCTGTATTAAAAGACATATTGATAGTAAAATACCATCTGTGTCCTTTGGCAATTTGCTGTTTTTATTTAACATCAATTTCGGAATCTATGCATGTTGATATATATAAATCTAGTTCCTATATATTAACTCTTGCATGGGATTCCATCATATGAATAAACCACAGTTTATTGTCCCATCATCTCTTGATGGGCAGAGTATCCTAGGAAATAGAACCTAATACTCAAGCTTACATGGAAGTCAAATCTGCTTAGGGAGTTTCCTCCCAGGGGAAAGGAGGGGAGCTGATGTGATGTGAGTGATGCTGGCCACTGCCTACTGTTCAGGGCTTCTGGTTGCTTGATCTTGTGGGACACATCATGCTCTATGAGCTAATATGTCTCAGGATACGTCATGCTGTATGAGCTACTATGTCTCAGGACAGCCCTTGGGAAGGAGAAAAATTTAACCACAACCTGTGTTCCATTTGTCAAAGATTTGTTCCAGGTAAGATTGTTAGATGGAGCAAATTAAATATAGAATACCAGTTAAATATGAATCTTAGATAAGCAACCAAAAACTTTTTACTGTAAGGATGTCCTCAGTTTTGCATGGGACATTCCAATATTAAAAAATGATCTGTTGTTTATCTGAAATTCACATGTAAGTTGTATCCTCTCATTTATCTGGCAATCCAACCTTTACCGTGTTAATGCCTAGTGCTTTCAGGGGAGTGCTGACTGGGTCCAAGCATACTACTCTGTACCCCAGAGAATTACAGATGGACAGTAGGAAGGCATCTCGCAGACCATCCTCAGTTTTTTCCCACTTCCATGCTTCTGAGGCTCATAACACACT
>PITA01002883.1:90518-150550 GCA_004023965.1 Spilogale gracilis
ACATTTGTTTTGAAAATATATTTTGGGGCACCTGGGTGGCTCAGTTTGTTGAGCATCCAGCTCTTGGTTTCGGCTCAGGTTGTGATCTCATGGGTCATGGGATCAAGCTCTGTGTTGGGCTCTGTGCTCAGCAGAGAGTCTTTCCCTCTGATCCTCTTCTCTCTCTCTCTCTCTCTCTCTCTCTCTCTCACACACACACACACACACACACACATAAATAAATAAGTAAATCTTTCAAAATACATATATTTTAAATATTTTGAAAAATTCCCCAGCTAATTCTTATATATACTCTGATGGTTGTGTACGCTACCCCTCTCACCAAATCACTGATCACCTTTGGGGATCATGGGATATTTTTTAAAGAAGTGTTTTTTTGAGCTAACATGTGGGACTTGACCAAGAATTAATTAGACAAAGAGGAATGGGACTGAAAACACATTTCAAACAATAAAAGCAGCCTTTTCAAAGGCCTCAAAGTGAAAGGGGGCATAGTGCATGTGGGAACCTGGAAGACAACAAGAGTGGCTGAGGGAAAGGAGGCAAAGAGTGGTGAGATATGTGGCTGGGAGGCAGGTGGAGTCCCCATCCTGTAGGGCCTAACATGCATGTTGAGGATTTGGGACTTTATCCTACCAACAGTGGGAAGCCATGGAATGATCAGAATTGAGGAGAGACATGGATTGATCTAATTTTTTAAGAACAAGATATGACTCCAGTGTGGAGAGCCAACTTCAGGGGATATCATTTGGATGGTGAATGTCTAGGCAGGACATTGGTGTTGGTTGAATTTAGGAGTAACAGTGGAGATTCAGAGTGGTAGGTGGATTCAAAAGATCCTTAAAAGGTAAAATCAACAGGACTTCATTTGTAAATGAAGGAGAGATATTAATAAAAATGTGTCTTAAGTCTCTGGCTTAATTAATTGGATGGTCAGTGGTGCTAAGCTCTGAGATAGGCAGCCTGGAGAAGCATGGGTGTGGAAATAGTGTGGGCCTGATTAGTATGAAGTGTTGTAAGACATTTGACTGGAGATGCTAAAACCACTGAATGTCTAGGTGTGACACTGGAAGAATTACTTGGGCTGGAGTTGAGGTTGGTGATTCAAGCCATGGGTATAAATGAGAGAACCTTAGACAGTGTAGGTTAAAGTGAAACCAGACAACTAAGCCTTCTCCTGAATACTCTGGTTAACTGATTCTTGAGCAAATCTCTTTAAAGAAAAAATTTCTCTCTTTGGCAATCAATGGAGCCTTCTATAGAGTCTTAACCCAAAGGGATAACCTTGATAGAAGAGATTTAAGTAATATGACAGGTTTGGGGGAAGGTATATTTGAGGAGATAGGGCCTTGTGTTTTATAAGCCACAATGGACTGGAAGCTGCCTTCAGGTTCTACAACTATAGGAGATATTCTGTTCCTCTACAGATAAGATATAGTGGATAGAGAGTAAGCTGAGAGACACTTAAGATAGCTGAATTCATGAGTTCATGAGATCAGCTAAGTTTTCTCTGTTCTCTGTTTTGGTTTTTGAGAAAGAAACAAGTAAGAGAAAAGTAGGCAGATATCAAAGAATATTTTTTTATTTTGTTTTTTTGTGTGTGTGTTTAGTGTGTGTGTTTAGTGTGTGTGTGTGTGTGTGTGTGTGTGTGTGTGTGTTTTGTTTTGTTTTGTTTTTGGTAAAGAAACTCCTAGGGGGCCTCTTGGCATCAAAACAGATTCAAGAACTCTCCCACACCTTGTTTATCTTCTTTGTAGTAAGCTAAACAGTGAGCTGTAAGGAAAATCACAATGCTGTCATTTATTGAGTGTCTCACATGTATCAGACACATGGAACCTCTATGATGTAGGTATCATTTTTCTCATTTCACAAGTAATCAAGAAGGGAGGCGCAGAGCGTTAATAAGTTGGGTCATATCATTTAGCCAGTAAGTGACAGGCTGAAGATTTGAATATAAGTTTGACTCTCAACAGTCTCACCTCTGATTCACCCATATTACTTCTCTTAATTGTTTGGAGAAGGCCTAAAATCTAGATAAGACCATATCCTAAAACAAAAATTCCATTCTGTCCTCTAGAATCCACATTGTAATGTAGGAAATTGGACTCAGATGTTTTGGACACTTATGGGACAGAATGGGTTGTTAGGAACGAACCTTTCTTTAACTAGAAAATTCAGTTAACTAGAACACTCCATTCCCCATATGCTCCTATTAATTGCTGTTTCACATGCCACAGGGAAAAAGTAAGGGGGTTGCTCCGGAGAAAGAGAATGAGCAGTGCAAATTCTGAGCATCCCAAGGGTTTTGAGGATAAATTATCTGGTTAGGATTGGGGCTCTTTCTTTGTGCTCGAAGTTTTATTGACTTTGAATTCAAATCAAATGCCTTACATGAGTTCTTCACATCAGAGTAACAGTGTTGGGAATGATCACTATGCCTCCCGTGGTTTTCAAGCTGCATCTTGGAAGCTTTTCTTGATCTTATTGGGCTGGTCAGCTTTCTCATTTTGCTCTTGGCTACCCTTTTGCATCCCAAGTCAGAGGGTTATTTATTTTACTTTGCATTTAGACCTGAGAAATCTTTGTGTAATTATGACCTCATTGTTTGAATAGCTGCCTTCCCGAGAGGGGAAAGAAAGGGGTAAAGAAAAGTCCAAACACTTCTGAGCCAGCTCCTCAACTGCACATGTGTTAGTGCTCTTTTGGTTATTTCAGATAGGGCTTTTCATGGGAGAGGAACAGCAAGAATGACCACTCCGCAAGGACATGTCCTCGGGGTCATTTTAGAGCAGCTAGAAGTTCATGGTCTTGGATGTCATCAAATCTGGAGATGCTCCAAGATCTAAACTGTCCAGCAGAGGGAAAGAGGCACTTGCTTTTCTGCAGTTCATATCTTCAGATTTGAGAAAGAAAGGATCTGAGGAATGATACCACTTATAGCAATAACAGCCAACATTCTTTGTGCCCTTGCTTTGTGCTAGGTTCAGAGCTAAGTGAGTTTCTATTTCTCCTTTCCCTTTTCATCCCCATGGAAACCCTTCTGGATGGGTATTTTTTTTTGACACTGCAAATCCTCTGGGTCCCACATCTTGCACCAGTCCCTAAGGTAGTTACTAGTTCTAAGTGGACTTCAATCAATTTTATGTATGTGTACTGAGAGGGAGCCCCTTTTTGGCTTAAGCCTCTTACCTCTTATTTCCTAACTTGAGGATTCTCTGACATCTGGGCTTGGGATGCAAAATTCAACCCAGAAGTTCAGGAGTTAAACTTCATGTGGCCACTCCTGACCAGTGGGGGTGAGAGTCAGTAGATGTTTGCCCTTTTCATTAACCAGGCAGACTCTTCTGAGACCTATTTCACAAGCTTCCCCGGGAGGACTGGTGGGATGGGGCACCAGTTTCCTGTAACCTTGATAACTTGATGTTCCTTCCCTCTTCCATTTTCCCTGTGCCTCATGACTGTTCCCTGGGAACTCTTTCCAAATGAGCTCTCTGCAGGCCAATCTTTATCTCCTGCTCTGCTCTGGGCTTTCAGGCAGTGGTGGGAAACACAGGCTAGGCAAATAGTATGGGGGGGTTCTAAAGCCAAGTGACCCTCTTTGCTGTTGCTGCTGCAACACCTGGGGGCACTGCTTGCTCTCCAGGTCCTACCAAGAGGAGCTTTTACTAAGATTCAAGCTTTCTCACCATGAGAAACCCAATACTAGTTTTTACTCAGATATTGTAGAAGCTAGTACCGTAGGGGGCCTGCCGAATTAGAGCACTTAACCTTCAATTCTGAAATTCATATTAACTACCCTCTTTGAGCCCCCTTATTCTGGCTCCAGGCCAGATGCCTGACATAAGAGACTGTGTTGGGGCTTCAAGTGGCAACCCTTAGATGGTTATCCTAAAATCAAGTTTTGTTTGCTCTTCATCCGCTGTCTTATTCATCAGAAGTTGTAGACGTTCTGGAGACTCCTGAATGGGGAGGTTTTGAGAGAGGTTGATTCTGCCAGGGTCTATGGTTTTAGCTACATCTTCCTCAAAATGAGTCTTTGGCTTTGGTCTGTACCTCCAGCTCATTGTGTACCAATAACCCAACATCAAAGATTAGGAGCCTGAGGCTTGGGGAAGCTAAGTACGTAAGTAATTGGGGAAGCTAAGTATGTAATAAGTCAGGTAGATTCTTAATCATGGAACTTGCATTCACAGCCAGGTTTCCCTCACTCTGGATCCCATGCCATAATCACTATGCAACACTGTATAGGGGAGGAAACATTTCTACTCTACCCTTCCAAGTTCCTTTTACCTAGAGATTAATAGGAGAAAAATAAATTTAATTTTATACATATAGGAGCCTTACAAAAATATCAGAGGCTCAGAGATAGGCAACTGATGCTAATATGCCACTCTGAGCTAAGAGAGGGGAAGGGGTCTGGGGCTATGAAAGGGAGGAAGACAATTTGCAGGAAGATGGGAAGAGCAAATGTTTGGTAAACAAATGTTCGCTATGCCATGCAGAGACAAGGAGACACAGAGAAGAATTTGAACTAATAAGCCCTGCTGAGAGCCCCCCCAGCTTACCACATCTAGACCACACTCTTTGATCTCTGATGATGGCTCTCTTCCTGGGCCAGACCCTCTATCTAAATCCTTACAAACAGTTAAGAGAGGGCAGTAAGAGGGAGGTTAAAACCTCTTCCTGGGTCATTGGGCCTTGATTGTCTTTAGCTCAAAATAATCCACATGCCAAAGTGGCATGTTTTGGGGAGGCTTGTTCTGAAATCCTTCAACTGCCTTCTAGATGACCTTCCCTCACGTTGGGGTTGTTTTGTGAGTTCCACTTCTAGGAATACATGCTGGAGGCATCTCAGCTGACACATCTGAGAAGGGAATCTGGACCTGGAGCTTGGAGATCCTGATGATAAGAACTTCTGTAAATTCCATATTCCCTCTGTTATCTTTGTTGCCCCTTGTCTGTTGCAGAACAGAAATTAAGAATGAAATCCCTAACATGAAAAGGGCTTATGCACTTGTCCTTGAGGGCAGGAAAGAGAAGGCACTTTCTTGTGTGCAGCCAGGATTACCAGAGAAGATGGAGATTCAAGTAGGTGGGTGGCCAAGGCAGAGGGAAGGAAGACAGGGAAGGATGCGGGCCTGTAGCTCCAAGGAAGGGTATAGCTCTGGGCCCAAGCAGAGGCCCCAGGCCATGGTGGTAAAAAGTGAAGTGTGGGTACAGCCAGCTTTGTGGGCTGCAACCTTTGCTTGGTTTTATACTTTGCTGTCGCAGTCTTGAAATTCTTAATTTCTGAATAGGAACTCAGCATTTTTATTTTGTACCAAGCTCTGCAAATTATGTAGCCTATCCTGAGAATGCGGCTTTCTAAAATCTCGTTTACCCCACCACATCTATGGGTGATCCTCTTCTGGCCAGATTTCAGAAGGCCTGAAAAGGGCTGTTTTCTTCAAGGTAGCTTCCTACCTTTGTTTTGCTTGGGAACCAAAAGGAACTAAGGATTAAATTGTAGATTCCCCTAGGAAAGAGGAGTGGTTTAAATCCTGCTAAAGTTTAAAGAGCCAAATGCAGCAGTTCTTCTTGGGAACAGGTTTTAATGAGGGTGGAGAGAGCTTGCTCAACCATACCTGGTGCTTAAGATGGGGGAAAAATGGCATCAATCCAGGAACCCATTCCAGGGGAGTCTGGATGCTGCATATATTGAAGACTTCTTTAAATTTCTTTGCTTTTCTAAGAACTCTTTTTTTGAGGGAGTAAAATTTTGTTATTTATTTGAGAGAGAGAGAGAAAGAGAATGAGTGGGGTGAGGGGAAGGGCAGAGAGAGCGGGAGAAGCAGACTTGCCACTGAGCAGGGACCCCAACAAGGGACTCCACCCCAGGACCCCTGGATCATGCATGACCTGAGCGGAAGGCAGGTTGACTGAGCCACCCAGATGCCCCTGAAAGCTCTGGATTAAATTATATTCTATTCTCCAAGCTTCTTTTACTCCGAGACTTGGTCATCTTTTATAAAAAAGAAGAAGTGGAGAACTCAAAGGTTAAGGTGGGGATTAAGGGATATAATATGCAGGAAGCTCCAGTCACACTGGCCATGCCCCCAGCCTTTGTCCATTTCTTTGCTCTCTCACAACACCAAGCATGTGTTATGCTCCAGACAATTGGAAAAGCTCATGTATTTATCTGGGTAACTTGGGCCAAGGTCTGCACAGAGGGGCAAGTGGTGTTTGTGTATGAATTATCACTTTCCATGATGATGGTGACCTTAGCATCCATGTCAGCTTATTCTAGCCGTGCAAGAGATTTTCTAGTCTTAGGAATTCCTAGAAAGGCTCCACAAAACTTGTGTAGAAGCTATAGCTTGACTTTTTAACAGATTCAGTTGCTTTCATTTAATCTACATAGGAGTTGTCTGAGGGGAATCGTATTCTGGGGATCCATCCATGTTACACAGATAGTTCACTTGGACCTCTGCATGTGTGTATATATTGTGCACGTGTGTGTGTGTGTGTGTGCACACATGTGGGTACAAGACTCAACTTTGTTGTTATTACTTAGCCTCATAATCTGTTATTTGGGTATAGTCAAGGAGAAAATAAATGAAATAAATGTCATTTCTTTAAAAAGATTTCCTTCTTTATTTAGAGCATGAGTAAGGGAAGGGCAGAGGGAGAGTGAATCCTAAGCAGACTTCCTGCTGAGTGCAGAGCCCTACTGGGGGCTTGAACTCAAGATCCTGAGATCATGACCCGAGCCAAAACCAAGAGTTGGATCTTCAACTGACTGAGCCACCCAGGCACCCCAACTTCATATATTTTTTTAATGAGCAAATATTCTTCCAAGCATATTATCCTTTAATTTGTGCACTTTTATGAATTTTCTCTGGTAGTAATAGTTTAATGAACAACATATAGCTTAAAAAAAATGATGTTCTACTCTGATCAGGTCAGTGTGTGTGTGTGGGGGGTATTTCTCTATATTAAGAGTCAAGATTTGGCTAATTTCTCAGCTAAAACCAGAGTAGAATTTATAGGTTATGTAATGAAAATCAAACCCTAATAAAGCAAAAAAGAAATTATTCTACTTTTTCAAGTTCTTATTTTTATTTTAAAAATGATACGTATTTGTTGTTGGAATATTTTTTAAAAGATTTTATTTATTTATTTGATAGAGAGATAAAACGAGAACACAAGTAGTCAGAGTGGCAGGCAGAGGGAGAGGGAGAAGCAGGCTCTCTGCTGAGCAGGGAGCCTGATGTGGGGCTTGATCCAGGACCCTGGAGATCATGACTGAGCCAAAGGCAGACACGTAACAGACTTAGCCACCTAGGTTCCCTGTTGTTGGAGTATTAAAAGGTAGAAGTTAGCAAAAAAAAAAGTTAGCAAGCACCTAGGATAGAGCATCTCTGATAATTTCACTTAACTCTGCTCCACTCTTCATGTTTCTGTTATATATGTATTTTCCCCCAAAATGGGATTATACTATACATTTGGCTTTTCATACCTATTTTTAAAATACTTACCAGTATGTCATTAACAAGTTTCTTGCCCGTCAGTGTGCAAGTTTTATCTTAATTCAATCATTATGCTCATCTTAGCCCCAACTCCACATGATGCTTACACTATGAAAAGCTGTGATTTATACACCAGTTTAAAGAGAAACTGATTGGGCGCCTGGGTGGCTCAGTTGGTTAAGCGACTGCCTTCGGCTCAGGTCATGATCCTGGAGACCCGGGATTGAGTCCCACATCCGGCTCCCTGCTCGGCGGGAAGCCTGCTTCTCCCTCTCTCACTCCCCCTCCCCTGCTTGTGTTCCCTCTCTGGCTGTGTTTCTCTCTGTCAAATAAATAAAATCTTTAAAAAAAAAAAAAAAGAGAAACTGATTGGCTCAGCAGATAATTGTCACCTATTTCTTTTTTGTTGCCATCACTGGTAACTTACGAATAGGCTACTCTAGGACGGGGTAACCATCCCTGTCCCACAGAATTGGTTGAGGATGAGAATCTGTGGGCAGGGAAAATCCCCTGGAAGGGAATGTGGGTAGAGAGGGACCTAAAATAGAACTTGCGCAGAAAGAGTGACTCTTGTCATATGTGAGAAATATTTTTTCTGTTTTTTTTTTTTTTTCTAATTTTAGCGGTATTTAGTTCCACCTGCTTCTCTCCTTCTATTACTCCAATGACACAAATTAGGTCTTTTATACTAATATCATAGGTTCCTGGAACTTTCTCTGTTCATCCTTTTTTTTTTTTTTAAGATTTAATCCATTTAGTTGAGAGAGAGAGAGAGAGAGAGAGAGCGCATGAGCAGGGGGTGGGGGACAGAGGGAGAAGGAGAAGCAGACTCTTGACTGAGCAAGGAGTTCACCATGGGGCTCAATCCCAGGATTCCAGGATTATAACCTGAGTCAAAGAAGGCAGACGCTCAACTGAGCCACCCAGTCATCCCCATTCATTCTTTTTAAATCTACTTTGTGTTCTCTGTGGGGTGATTTCTATCATTTTATTTTCGAGTTCACTCATTCTTTTGTCATCTCTATTCTGCTGCTAAGCTCATCCTTTGTAGTTTTTTTTAATTGTGGTTGTTGTATTTTTCACTTCTAAAATTTCCATTTGGCTCTTCTTTATATCTTCCACTTCTTTATGGACACTGTCATTTTTTTTTTTTTCCTCTTGTGACAAGCAGATTGGTAGTTGCTCATTGAAGCATTTATATGAGGGTTGCTTTAGAATCCTTGTCTGGTAATTCCACCAGCTATATCGTCTCAGTCTTTTTTTTTTTTTTTTTTTTTTTTTTTTTTTTTTTTTTTTTTTTTTATTTGACAGAGAGAAACACAGCGAGAGAGGGAACACAAGCAGGGGGAATGAGGAGAGAGGGAGAAGCAGGCTTCGTGCCGAGCAGGGAGCCCGACGTGGGACTCGATCCCGGGTCTCCAAGATCATGACCTGAGCTGAAGGCAGTTGCTTAACCAACTGAGCCACCCAGGCGCCTCTCGTCTCAGTCTTGACATCTGAATCAATTTCCTAGGGCTATGGCAATAAATTACCACACACTTGGAGGTTTAAGACAGCAGAAATTAATCCCCTCACTGTTCTGGAGGTCAGAAATCTGAAATTAAGTCGTTGTCAGGACCATGCTCCCTTTGAAGTCTCTAGGGAGAATTTCTCCTTGCCTCTTCCCCTTTTGGTGACTCCAGGCAGTCCTTGGCTTGTGGTCACATCCCTCCAATCTCTGCCTCTGCCTTTCCAGGGCCGTCTGTTTCTCTGTTCACGCATTCCCTCCTGCTTTTTATAAGGATGTTTATCGTTGGAGGTGGGAGGCACCAGATAACCCAGGGTGATCAGTTTAGTTTTCTTTGAGGTATTTTTTTTTTGAAGATTTTATTTATTTATTTGAGAGAGGGAGAGAGAGTGAGAGAGAGCACAAGCAAGGAGGAGAGGGAGAAGTAGACTCCCCGCTGAGCAAGGAGTCCCATGTGTGGCTCCATCCCAGGACCCTGAGATAATGACCTGAGCCAAAGGCAGACACTTAACCCACTGAGTCACCACGTCCCCCTTCTTGAGGTGATTTTTTAAAATCCCCTTTTAAGTTTTTCTTTGACCTGATGTTCGTTTAAGAGGTGCTATCTAATTTCCATATATTTATGAATTTTTCCATTTTCCTTATGTTAATGGTTTCTTCCTTCCATCCATTGTGGCTAGAAAAGCTACTTGCTGTGGTTTTAACTTCAGATTTGTTAAGTCTTGTTTTGTGATCCAGCATGTGACCCATCCTGGCAGGTGTCCTTGCATGTTTGAGAAGAATGTGTGTCTAGAAAGTGCCAGTGGTTGTTGAAATCTGTACACTGGTTGCTATAAGGCTCCTCCCCTCTTCCTTTTGCTTAGCTGCCCCCAGACAGGGGGCTATGCTGATTTCCTCAGTGTTCTGGGTGAGGGGAGAGAGTAGTGGGCCTTGTGGGCAGCCCTGAAAGGCTGGAGAAGTCAGATGCTCACATCACTTTCTCCTTGTGCCACGGGAGAAATTGTGGCCAAGGAGGATCTCTCTTGGTGCTGAGTAGTGCTGATGTGAGGGAAGGATGATGTGGGTAAAGTCAGACTCTTCTTTTTGACGTTTTCCATTGCAGTATTCTTGGATTTTGTGTTATGCTGGGTGCTGGAACCTCTCAACTGGACTCGGGAGTGATTGTAAAGGTATTTTTGTCTTTAGATGGTTGTTAGACCCGTGTTTCTAGGGGGTGTATTTGGGTGGAGTGACAGCTGGGAACGCCTCTTCTTCCATCTTGCTGAAAACAGTATCTCTCGCCTTTCTTTTCTCATTCAAGTGGAGATCTTCCTAGTCTTGTTATGATGAATGATTTTCAATTGAAACTTGGTTATTTTGGGTTTTCTGTTATGAGACTCTGGATCTTATTAAAATCTATTGTGGTAGCAGGTGTTTTGTTTTTGTTTTGGACACTGCTCAGGAGGAGCACGGACTCCTTACCTCCAGGTACGCTTAGAAGCCCAGGTTCCCCACTGGTCTGTGCTGACCCTGGAGGGACAGGGTCCTTGTTGCTGCTGGTGGGGTGGGAGTTTAGGGTTCCTGGGGGGCCTGCTGCCCTTTCCCAGCTGGGAGGGGCAGAGGCTCCTTGCTACAGCTTCCTGCATGTCCACCAATGACGCTGTGCAGGGACAGCCCATGACGCCATTACAGCTAGGCTGACTCCCCATTAGTCTTGCTCTACACCACACAACAGGGAAGTACGGAGAGGACCTAGCATCCATTGGGTGCGGGGAAGGTCAAGGCTCTCCATTCAGTCTATACTGACAGAAGTAAGAGCTGCAGCTTTTTCTGTAGTGTTTGCAAGAATAGAACAGTTGTTGTCTACAAGTTTTGCCTTGTCAGGTTGCCCCTTTCCTGGTCCTTTGCCTAGAGAGAGCAGGATTTTGTTGTGGCTTTTTTGTCTGCACTCATCGGTGATTCTGGGTTGTTGCTTTCTCCACCACCACCATGTCTGGGATACCTGAGGCAAAAGGGGAACTCAGGGAGCCCACTTCAGATTCCAAGGTGCCTGGCCAGTCTGCCTTCTGCGCTCCATCGTTCATAGTCTTCTTATGCTTGTGAGAGTTTTCAGCTGTACTCAATGGGAGGAGTAGTAAAAGTACATTTATTCCATCTTCTCAGGGAAGGAGGTCTCTTTAGTGATGTAAATATGATATAAAGGTATTTATCTTTTTGGAATCAATATTTGTGTGTGTGTGTTTATTTTTGGTGTCATGGATCCCTCCTAAGTCTTATGTAAATATTAATCTGTTTTTAAGTGAATTTTTTTATAGTTTCATCTTTTATATTTAAGTCTCTACATAAGTGTCTTTAACCAGTTTCATCTAAGAACCAGTGAGTCAGAATGTCTGGGAATCTCCCTTATACCAAACTCTCCAGGTGGTTAAATATATGCCAAATTAATTAAAGGTATATGCCAAAATATGAGGTCTACAGCTTTATCCACTAAAAAATTTTTTTGTGATGTAAGTTGTAAGGCAAGAATCTCACTTAGTTTTTTTTTTCCAAAGTCATTGGCCAATCGTCTTAAAACTCTTTATTAAATTGTTCTCTTTCTTTCACTGATTTACAATGCCACTTGATAAAATATTAAATTCATATACAAATACAAATATAAATATTTGGGTCTGTTTCCAGATGTTCCATTCTACTTCATTGATCTGTCTGACCATTCTGGCGCCCGTAATTTACTTTTTAAAATTGCTGTAAGTCCAGTCTGTGTAGACTTCTGAATGTTGCCCCTGCACCAGTCTCTAAGAGCCTCCAAAGAAACCATTTGCCAGGAGAGAATTAGATGACTCATATGTGAGGAAGCATTGTAAATTGCAAAGATCTCCGGCCTCTCAACCCACCCCTGACACCAGCACTTCCTAAAACACTGATCTCATCCTATCCTTCTTGACTCCAAGTCCTTACTCATAAGATGGATCTCATTATCCTGGCATTCAGGGTCCTTTCTGTGCAACTTGGTCTCTGTTTACCTCTTCCAAATGACATCGCATTTGCCTCCAATAAAATCCTCCTCTCTAATCACATTTATCTACTATCTGTTTTCCAGATTTGCCTGACACAGTTCTTGAATCTTACTTGTTGTTCTCTCCACCTTGAAGTGTCTTTCAAGGCCAAACTCCTTCCAAAAGCTTTGTATCTGAATTTTCCAGCTTACGTGACCTCACTTTGCACTCATGCCACTCACTTCGCACGTAGCATATATTGGCCTATGACAGCTCTCACCTTGTGAAATTGCTTTGTTATTGATGTTTTCTGGAGTGTATAGATCATCTCACCCAATGAAACTGTTACATGCTTACGTACCGAGGCTCTGTCTTCTTCCTGTGTGTATGCCCCTGTGTTCCTTTAGCAAAGTGTGACCACAGACATTCACTCAATACATATTTACTGGCTAAAGAAAGTCAGTAGATAAGGGTAATATTAGATCTCAATGGAAGTCCATCATTAATTTGCATAATTTAAACCCAGGCAGGGGATTGATCCCCTTGCTTCATCTATTTTCAGGTATGTGTTCAATTCAGAGCAAAGTGACAGGTAAAGCCTGTGCCCTGCAATATCTTTGCTTTATTTTATTTTATTTTATTTTATTTTATTTTACTTTATTTATTTATTTTTTATAAAGATTTTATTTATTTGACAGAGAGAAACACAGCCAGAGAGGGAACACAAGCAGGGGGAGTGAGAGGGAGAAGCAAGCTTCCCGTCGAGCAGGGAGCCCGATGTGGGACTAGATCCTGGGTCTCCAGGATCATGACCTGAGCCGAAGGCAGTCGCTTAACTAACTGAGCCACTCAGGCGCCCCTCTTTGCTTTATTTTAATGAGCTAGACCAGGATCTCATGGGACACAGTGATCCTGTGGAGAGGAAAGCTGTGAATATCTTCTTTAGATCCTTGTGGAGATCTTCCTGCAGCTCAGAATAATGTCTGTTGGATGGAGCAGAGGGCGTCTAAGAGATCTGTCATTATCTGTCTTGTGTACAACTCTGTACTCTTTGTCCATCTGAAGCCCTTGAGGCCTCAGGAGCCATTACAAAAAAATATTTTTAAAAACACTTGATCCATTTTCTCTGGTCACAGCTGATTGGACTGATCAAAGGGGGTACAGTGATGAGTAGGGCCAATCTGGTTCCTGCTCTGGTGAATCAGAACTAAGAAACACAGAGGATAATTGCCAGTTGGATGTGAATGCTGCAGCTGAAAGATCCTGCAAGCAAAGCCAGAGCTGGGGAGACTGTGATGGCAGAGAGCAGCGGAAATGTGCTAGCTGGGAGAAAACGAGAATGCGCCAGAGAAAGAAGGAGAATGATGCTTCTGGTAGAGGGTTGGTGGGATCTGCCTCTGGAGCTACGATGTTTCTGCGATTATTCTCTTACATGAGCTCTCTTGGGCTGATCTCTTTCCCCTAGGACTGGGTCTCCTCTGTTCCTGGGCTGGAGTCCTCATGAGATCATTTGAGCCTAATAATAACAAGCTCGCTTGCTTTTCTTACCTTTCTCTGCCAAGCTTGAGGGAGGGGGCGTGTCTGCTCCCTTCAACCAAATTAGCCTGTAGAATAGGGGACACTGAGGTGAGCGGATCTCAGCAGTCTTTTTCCATCCGGAGAAGATATATTTCTTTTTTTTTTTTTTTTTTAAGATTTTTATTTATTTGACAGAGAGAAACACAACTAGAGAGGAACACAAGCAGGGGAGTGAGAGAGGGTGAAGCAGGCTTCCCGCCGAGCAGGGAGCCCGATGTGGGACTCGATCCCGGCCCTCCGGGATCGTGACCTGAGCCGAAGGCAGTCGCTTAACCAACTGAGCCACCCAGGCGCCCCAGAGAAAGGAGATATATTTCAATGGTAGCAGGAGGCATATAAGTTAGAATAGTCAGGTGAACTTTAAAAAGTATTGCTCTCAACAAGATTTTAAGCCTTTAAAACTTTCTATCATGAAAATTTCAAGCATACAGACAAATTGAAAGAATAGAATAGACAGCATCAATCTACCATACAGATTTAATAATTATTAACCTTTCTTCATATATGCTTCATTTAAAACAACAGTAGTTATTGTATTATCTTTTATGGTCTCTGTGGGTCAGGAATTTGAAAAGTGAATGGTTACGTGTTTCTTTCTTTCTTTCTCTCTTTCTCTCTTTCTCTCTTTTTCTCTTTCTTTCTTTCTTTCTTTCTTTCTTTCTTTCTCTTTTTTTTAAAGATTTTATTTATTTATTTGACAGAGAGAAACACAGCAAGAGAGGGAACATGAGCAGGAAGAGTAAGAGAAGGAGAAGCAGGTTCCCTGGCGAGTGGGGAGCCTGATGTAGGGCTCAATCCTGGGATTCTGGGATCATGACCTGAGACAAAGGCAGATGCCCAACCACTGAGCCACCCAGGTACCCTGGTTATGTGTTTCTAACACGAGTTATCTCACATGGTTGTTGCTAGACATGGCTGGAGTTGGAAAAGCAGGAAATTACATGGGGGATGGCCAGGCATCTCTCTATGTAGTCTCTTGGCATGGGCTAGTTTGGGTTTCTAATTAGCATGGCGGCCTCAGGGTGGTAGGACTTCTTTACATGGTGGCTGTGAATTCCAACGTAGTTCCCGGAAATGAAGTAGAAAGGGCATCACCTTTTGTAACTGAGCCCTGGAGGTCACATGGCTTCTCTAATATATTAGTAGGCCGACCAGTGAAGTTGACTCAGGTTCAGGGGGAAAGAACATAGGTCCTACTTCTCCATGGTAAGAGTATAAAAACATTTGCAGACATATTTTAAAACCACCACATTTTTATGAAGTAAACGTGTATATATTTATATTTACTATTTTTTGTCTTCTTTTAAAAAAGAATCTGAGTAATTGATCAAAAACAAATGAGTCAATGAAGAGTAAGACTAAAACATAAAATCAATAAAAGCATGAACGACATAGATGTTCCAGGCACCTGGGCTGATTCTAGTTCTTTCGATTAAGGACAATATTCACTTCCTGGCAGTGGAGATAAAACATGGAGGACTTTGGTGTTTACGGCTCTAGCTGTTTAGTAAAAGGAAGTTTACAAATTTATCTCGAGTCACTTTTTCCCCTTGACACTGAATTTTAGGAAGATTTTATTGAAAGTGTCCTTTTATCAGAGCCATTGAGAAACAGAAAAGTAAAGGCTTGGCTTTGTTGCTCAAAAGAAAAAGAAATGAACACTGTGATATCATTTCTTGGCAGAAACAGAGAGATGAATACCAATAGTAGCATTTAACTCATTTCCATGGGGACCTGAGATACAACGTGGGTATGTTGCCTTCTGAAGATCTAGTATGCTCAGCCCCAGGGAACACACAGCAAAGATTTTTCAGCTCTGGATGCACATTAGAATCAGGGGGGTGTGGACACTGTTAAAAAACCTTGATGCCCAGGTTATTCCCCAGACCAATTGAATAATAAAAAAAAATCTCTGGGGAGAGAGACTCAGCCAATCAGTATTTTTAAAAATTCTTCATGGGATTACAGTGCGTAGTGGGGAACTACGGCTTTAGAGCTGGGCTTGACAAACTGTTCCTGAAAATGGTAGATAGTAAGTATTTCTTATTTCTCAGGTCCTGCTGTTTATGTCGCAAGTATTGACCCTTGCCTTTGTAGCAGGAAAGCTGACACAGACAGAATGTCTGGGCGTGGGTGTGGCCTTGCTCCCTAAGACTTGATTCACAAAAAACAGGTCGTAGATGGATGTGGCCGTGGGCCCTAATTTGCAACCTCTGATGCGGAGCACAGTTAGTTGTCAGCTCTGTTCAATGGCGTCATGCTCGTCAGCGGGGCCCCAGTTGCGCGGATGGGAAAGAAAGGAATACTTCTGTAGTGGCTGACGCCGGCAATTTACGTGGTAGTTATTTATTTTTTATTTTTTAATTTTTAAAAAAATTTATTTATTTATTTGAGAGAATAAAGAGAAAGAACCAGTGGGGAGAGGGAGAAGCAGACTCCACACCGAGCAAGGAGCCTGAGGAGGACCCTGGAGCATGATGTGAGCAGAAGACAGACACCCAACGGACTGAGCCACCCAGGCGTTCCTTTAGTATATCTTTTTAAAAATGAAAGGATATAAGCTTTTATGTGTTTGCCTGGGCACCCCTTCCGCCATTCTAACTCAGCACAACTCTCCTGTCCTAGGACACAGATCTCTGGAGCCAGGAGTGACCTTAGAGATGGTTCCCTCCCTACTCTCTCCGGCAGGGTGAGCTCATCCACGTTGCCTGGGCTGGCCGCCCCGTCTAGAGGTTCAAGTCACTTTCTCTTCTGCCATGTATTTGTACCCAACTCCCTTTCCAACTTCTTTGAACACTAGCGTGCCCACTGAGCTCCTACCCCCCTGCCTGTTCATAACTCTCAATGCTGTGAAATCTTGGACAGGGCTATGGCCTTGATTTGTTTCCAAGCCATTGTAAATTATTTGAGGATGGGGTCATGTGTTGTTCTGCGTTCTCCAACCCTGCCTTCCAATAACTACATTACCTCCCATTTCTCCCTATCAGTGCCACCCCCCGCACACCCAAAGTGGGGCCTCTCCAAGTCCCTTAACTTCACTGATTGCTAAGGCTGGACAATCTTCCCTGCCTCCAACCTTCTCTCAGACCCCTTCCACTGAGGCTCAGAGGCCCCTGTGCTATCCCGACCCTGTGAATAGGCCGTTCTCTGGTCTTTGAGCATCTTATAAAAGACAGTCCACACTGCGTTATTGTCAGTACTGGCTTAATCCTGGGCTTGTTCCATCTGTGTAATCTTTTGTGTAATCTCATCTGTTCTCCTGATTTGGGATCCCAAAAATACTCACACAGCTCCCTTATCTCTGCCTGGTATTATTACAGTTGCCCTCTAGCTAGAATAGTCCATTTAAAATTCCTGCCGAATGTCAAGGAACAAGAGTGACTTGTTCACATTTTGACTACACTTACTAAGCAATTATATGTTGTCTTTATCAGCCTTCTTTGCCTTCATAACATTTTCCTTTTAGTTATTTCATGAGGATAAATTTCCAGTTGTATAAAGTTTAAGAATTATTAAGTGGAAAGGTATGGAAATTTTAGAGATCTTGATTTCTTTTGGTCTTCATTACTCACTGTGTTCAGTGTCTAGATAATTTGATTCTGAATATGGTGCATATGGCCTATATAAAAAAGGCTAATTAAAATAAAAAAATATTATTTTTTTTACCTCTGAAATCAGTCTTAAGTATTAAAATGATTATTTTCTGCCTTGGTAGGATTTTGGTAAAACTGATAGTGGCATAAATTGACCTCTTTTGAAAGCAGTTTGGCAACATTGAACAGATGTTTTTACAATAAAAATACAAGGTGAATCATACCGTTTGATGTACTTAAAATTTTCAGAAAAAGAAAATATAGCTATTTGGATGCGAGGACAGGGAAGTAGGGTGTGGGATGTTGTAGCCTAGGGCAAGTCCAAACATAATATTTAGATTTTTTTCTATGTGTTTTAGGTGGGGCCTCTTGAACTCTAGGAGTAGGATGAGAGCCTTTTAATTTAACTCTGAGTTGTTTTTTTTTTAATTAGACAAGGTGTTTTTTATTGGATGAATTGTTCTCTTTACCAATGTTCTAATTATTATGTATTCCCACCAGAACTTTCCAGTAGAGAATAATGAGAAGGAAGGGGCAAAGCTATGTGAATAGCAGGGGTGAGGGATCTTCTGTTGTCTTTGTGCTCAGGGTAACTGGTCACCAGCCTAGCTAGTAAAGTTTTCCTCTCAGAGTAGCTGGAAACCAAAAGGCAGACCACCACCACCACCAGCACCAGGGTAGAAGCATGGATGGCACGGTGAGTCATCTTTGAGGTCTACTCATTGCCTCATGGTACTAAGGGTTTTATACTTTTTTTTTTTTTAAGAAAGAGGACTTTCTTTCTTTCTTTCTTTTTTTTTTTTTAAGATTTTATTTATTTGGCAGAGAGAAACACAGCGAGAGAGGGAACACAAGCAGGGGGAGTGAGAGAGGGAGAAGCAGGTTTCCGCGAGCAGGGAGCCCGATGTGGGACTCGATCCCGGGTCTCCGGGATCATGACCTGAGCCGAAGGCAGTCACTCAACCAACGGAGCCACCCAGGTGCCCCGGTTTTATACTTTTTCATGAAACCACACGAGTCAAGACAATAATGTACTTGGAATCCTACTACTTATTTTCTAGATTTGACCCTTCCTAGTATTAGGCAAGCCAAAAACATTCTGGAGATTCAAGTGTTCCAACAGTTAGCAACCTGTATTTTATGTGGAAACAAACAAGGATTCACAGGCATGGTTCAGCCATTTTGTGAGTTGATCGTACTGAGTTGATCGAGTTTTGTGAGTAGACTGAATTTTGCACACGTTAGAAGAAGCAGGTAAGACTGCTCATCTTGTGACAGACTTAGGAAAACAGAGGTTTGGTCTAGCACAGTGGGGGTTCCTGAGTTCTCTAGTAACATTACACTAACGTCCACAGCGAAGTTAAGCAGATAAGTTAGAGGAGGAAATTAGTAACTGGGTCATGATAGGAATTCTTTCTGGTTAGGTAAAAAAAAATTGGGGGAGGCAGTGAACAGTCTGGGAGGAGAGTTGTGTCTCATTTGTGAAGCTGAAGTGAGCATTTCTCTGAGTCGCCAGCAAAGTTCTGTTCCAATTATCCATCACTGTGAAGCCCAAAGTCCCCAAACATATTGGCTTAAAAGAATGATGTATGGCTGGTCACATTCTGTGGGACAGAGATTGGGGCAGGACTTAGCTGGATGGTTCTTCTGCTTTGGGGGATGTTGATTGGGTCACTCCTGCAGCTGCATTCAGGTGGGAGCTTGACTGGGCAGAAACCTTCAAAATGGCCTCTCATCCTTCAGGACTTTTTCTCTATGGCTTCTTATGTCACTAGTCTACTCTGGACTTCCTACTAATATTATACCTGGCTCAAAGAGTGTAAAAGTAACTGCCAGGCCTCTTTAGGCCTAGATCCATTCTGTTGATGAAAACAAATCACAAGACCAACCCAAATTCAAGAGAATAGTATGTACCTTCCACCAATTGCTGGACGGAGAGGCTATTTATTTTCGGAGAATCCCAAGCTTTGATAGGATTGTAGCTTTCTTCAAAGAACCCAACTTAAATTTAGTATACAATTGTTATTAATCTCAACATAATTAATATTTATGTTGTTATTCCAACAAAGAGAACGATGACCATAAAAGAATTTACATATGGAAAATTTCTATAAGAAATCAAAATCTAGCATGATAGAAAAAGCATAATAAAAAGGTTTCTGGGACATGTAAAACCTAGAGGTCTTTCCTTAACATATGAGGAAACCAGGGCTCCTATGAATACTGTACTTGTTTAAATTTGTTGTCTTTAAATTGTAATTCATGAAGTCTGTCTTTAGTACCTTGACAGAGCAAAGACAAATATCTCATAATTCCTAGTTCAGTGCTTATCTCTTCTCTCTACCTCCTCATTGTATGGATAAATGTTTTGAGACTCAGCAGTTAGGCCCCAAGAAAATCTAACCAGTTGTATATCTCCCACCCCCCCCTTAATTCAAGGTTTCTTGCCTTTGGTACTATTGATATTTGGGGCTGGGCAATTCTTTGTCCTGGGGTGCTGCCCCGGGCATTATAGCATGTTTAACGGCAGCCTGATCTCTACCCACTAGTTGCCTATGGGACCTCAACCCTCACCTAGTTGTGATACACATGGCTAGCTGCTCTGATTGAGACTCGCTGCCATAATCTAGGGTCCTGGTATATACCAGGTTGCAATTCCCTGAACAGTCCACATAATGCTTAAGAATGAACAATTTTCCAAACCCAAATTAAGGCATCAGTCTGATGAATGATATTCCCCTTGCTCCCCATCCCCACATTTTGCATATTCATATTTATAAAACATGCTTTAAGTTATACATTGTATGAAATTAAAATCACTCTTGGTTATATACACTATACAGATCGTCTTTAAAAAAAATCACTGACTTAAAATCCAGTTGTTTGGGAAAATCTAGGGTCTATCGGTTATGGGACTTTTCTTGCAAAACAAACGTTAAAATTGTTGGCAAACGTTAGCTGTCTTTTTATCTTATTTCACCCTGGATAGACCCAGCTGGGGAGGTATGTTCAAAAAACACCAAGGGAAGCAGAGATTTGGCAAAATGTCTGCTTGATTTGAAACAAGCAGACCAGAAAATATTCAGTTTAAAAAACACTTCCTGATTCAAGTATTGTTCAGACTGAATTTCTACCTAATCAAATTGTTTTAAGTATTCATTGCACTTGGTATTGTGTCACAACAACTGGAGTGTCTGATAAATTATTCTCTCCTAGTTGTTTATGACTCCAAGCATATGTGTTACAAAACTGAACTTGATCTGACAATTTCCATCTTTCTTTCCCCTGTGAATGATAGTGTTGATGGAACTGTAGAAGCAACACCAACAATGAAATTAAATAATTTCAAGATTTCTTGCTTAGGAAATCTAAGGCATTATCAGAAAGTGCCCCAAGAGGCAAAGCAGAGTGCACCCAAATGGTTCATACAAATCTTGATTGTTCAATAGTGGTTAAAAGCCATTCAAATCACATTTATTTCTCCTTAGTCACAAATGGATCTGCAAAAAAATCTGCAAATAAATCTACAGGGCTTCTCCATATATAAATGTGTGAGTGAATTTCTTCATTTGCATTTTTTTGAGCTTTCCCACATATACAAATACCTACAATATCCGGCGATGCTGTTCTGCTCATTTGGAAAAGCTGCCTGATGGTTTCCCCTCTGGCATTTTGAATAAGTACTTGCTGAAGGTGCTAAATAACTCTCAAGTCAGTGCAAGTTAATATTTCTGCCCAGTTCCTAATAAAATACAGCTGAAATCTCAACCGGGAGATGTTATCTATCATCTGACATGCTCTTCACTGTGATAATGAAATGCTGTCTGCCTCATTCCTGGATGTTGATGTTGAGATCCCTGCAGAATAATTTTGGCAGTCTGGTTTTCCCAGCTTTTTTTTTTCTTGCATGTGAATTAAGAATTGTTTTGTCCAATGATATGAGTTCAAGACTTGATAAAGTCGAGGTGGATTTAGGAACATCGTATGATTATGTGTTTATCATCTTAATAGCTTGCTTTCCCTGCAGTCTCCTCCTCGCCCTTCTTTCCCACCCATGACTTGAGATTTGACACCCAGTGTCTGTTCTGAGCTTCCTGTGCCTCACATCTGGATTGGAATTACCTTTAATTATGTGCTCAAGAAGCGCAGTGTTCTCTGCGAATTCTCCTACAGAGTTCCTTAGTTACCTAAGAAACTGGCACATTAATTTCTCTGTTGATTTTAATTTCTGTAGAGTATCAGATCTTTGGCAAAATATAAAATTTCACTGAGAGATTAAGCCAGGAGAACAAAGAAATGGCATTTCAGATCAGAAATAATTTATGTAAAAACATAAATCTTTGTAAGCAATGAAAACATTTGGTCCTCTGATCCAGAATGTTCTAAGTTCACCTACACAAAATGAAATATGCCTAGGCTCTGCCCACCCTGCTGCCCACAAATTTAACGAGACCTCCTGCATCTTTTTTTTTTTTTTTTAAAGATTTTATTTATTTGACAGAGAGAAACACAGCCAAGAGGGGGAACACAAGCAGGGAGAGTGAGAGAGGGAGAAGCAGGCTTCCTGCAGAGCAAGAAGCCCGATGCGGGACTCGATCCAGGGTCTCCAGGATCATGACCTGAGCGGAAGACAGTTGCTTAACCAACTGAGCCACCCCGGCGCCCCGCTCCTGCACCTTTTGGTTAGTTTCCTGTTAGACTTTTCTGGAATGAAGATGGATTTGGTATAAGGATACAATACCTTTGTTCCCCTGAGGACTTTCTTCAATTCAGGGTTGCAAAGTAAAAAATGTTCCAAAGAAATGAATTGCTGGATCCATTTTTGAAGGGCTGCATGTGAAGACAGAAAGGGCTTCTTTTATGAAGACCACAGAGAAGTCTCCCCACCTGTAAGTTACAGCTCATAGGACTTCTAACATTTTAGCTCCAGCTGGCTAAGGGAATCCTGGTGTTGTTATCAACACACCCATTTGAATGTCTTCCTCTAGTGTGTTGCATATACTAGGTATAAAATAAATATCAAATAATCAATGTGGCATTTAAACTTGAATTGCTTTGTAAAAGGTCTTTGTTCTACTGACTTTACTGCTGCTTCATTCTTTTCCTAGTTTAAGATTACAGAGTATTTCAGGCAGATCCTCACAAGACATGTCCCTCCGAAGGACACTGACAGGGTCATTCCCTCCACTTCAGATGTTTAGGGGCACATTATGGCCCCTGGACATGAGGTAGTGTGGGGCCTGGAGTTAGGGGGAGAAGCCCACAGCTTTTTCAATCTGTTAAAGAATTCCCTGTACTCTTCTAGAGCACATATTTTCAACAGGGGTGAATTTATTTTGGGGGGATCAAAAACCTTTCGACATTATATTAGATAGTATAGCTTGTGGCCTTCCAAAGCTCAGTCCCAACATATAAAATCATTGTCCTAAGTACTTAGGTTCTCTCGTTAGGGAGATATTTAATTTAATTTGAAATTAAAATATATTTATTTTAATTAATTTTAAATGAAATTTATTTTTTCTTTTTAGGAGAGGACATTATTGGAAGGACAAATGCTGAGAAATACACCTTCTCTGTGGCTTTGGTTACTGCCCATGAGAAGCATATGTATATTCTTTAGTTATTTCCCTCAGATAAAACCAATACTTTAAAAATATTCCACCACCCCCATTGCAGCTCCTCATTAAATAAAGCCCTGGAAAAGGATTGGGAAAGGACCCCCCACTGATGCTGGGGACAACAAAGTCTGAGTCGAAGGGATCAGTCGAGGCTAGTTAACACGACTAGCCTGAGCCTTCGCTCTAACTCCCCGCCATGTTTCCCCAAATACTCCCTCTCTTCCGTGTGGCAGTTTCCTCCAGACAGCTAGTGAGGGCTGGGCCTTGTAAAAGTCAACACATCCTAATTTGGGCCAGCTGTATATTCCCTGCATTTTTTTTCTCCTTTGGAAATGTTTCTGATTCCTTCCAGCAAAGAAGTCTCTGTAGCAACCGCCTCTTTCCCTGACTTGGCTTGCAAGGAGTTACCTGACCTTGATTCAGGAAAAAATGTGAAAATAACTCTAGTAACCTCTGGGGGCCCATCATAATCTCCACCCATGTACTCATTCCTGCTGGACACCCACACCCAATGATATCTGAGTCCAGAACTCACTTGGACATCCCATTTGAGTCCCTCAGCAAGGGGGTGAGGCTGCTGGATAAACCCTCCAGGTTTGGTGCAATATAACTGACGTATAACATGATGTTAGTTGAAGGGATACAATGTGATGATTTGATATGTGCATATATTGCAAAATAGTTATCACAATAAGGTTAGTTAACACATCCTTCACCTCATGTGATTACCATTTTGTTGATATTCATGTTATGGTGAGACATGAAAACTCTATTTTCCTGGCAACTTTCAAGTATATTGCCATAGTTACACTATTGTTACCTATATTCAACATGCTGTACCTTAGATCCTCGGAACATACTCGTCTTATAACTGAAAGTTTGTACCCTTTTAACAATATCGCACCATTTGCCCCACACTCTTAGCCCCTGGTAACCACCATTGTAATATTCCTGTGGATTCAACTTTTTTTAGACTCCATTATAAGTGAGATCATATAGTATTTGTCTTTCTCTGTTGGACTTAATTCCCTTAGCATAATACCCTAAAAGTCCATCCACATGTTGCAGATAACAGGATCACCTTTTTTATGGCTGAATAATATTCCACTGTATGTAAATACCACATTTCCTTTATCTATTAGGTTGTTTCCATGCCTTTTAAAAAATATATATTTTATTTATTTGTCATAGAGAGAGAGAACACAAGCAGGGGGAGTGTCAGGCAGAGGGAGAAGCAGATTCCCTGCTGAGCAAGGAGCGTGATGTGGGACTTGATCCCGGAACCCTGGGATCATGACCTGAGCCAAAGGCAGTCACTTAATCAACTGAGCCAGCCAGGCATCCATTTCCATGTTTTGACTATTGTAAGTAATGCTTCAATGAACATAGGAGTGCATATATCTCTTCAGGATAATGAGTTTCTTTTGGATTTATACCTAGAAGTAGGATTGCTGAATTACATGGTAGTTCTATTATTAATATTTTGAGGAACCCCTGTACTGTTTTCCATAGTGGCTGTACAGCTTACATTCCCAACAACAATGCACACGTGTGGCCTTTTCTCCACAGCCTTAAGAGCGTTTATTATCTCGTTTTTGGATAATAGACATTCTGACAGGTAGGAGGCAGTATTTCATTCTGGTTTGATTTCCCTGATATTAGTGCTGTTGAACACTTTTTCATGTACTTGCTGGCTATTTGTATGTCTTCTTTGGAAATATGTCTGGTCAGGTCCTCTGCACATTTTTCAGTTAGATTGGTTTTTTTGCTCTTGAGTTGTAGGAGTTCCTTATGTATTTTGGATATTGACCCCTTATCAGGTATATAGTTTGTAAATGTTTTCTCCTATTCTGTAGGATATCTTCTCATTTTGTTGATTGTTCCTTTTGCTATGTAGAAGCTTTTTAGTTTAATGTAGTCCCACTTTGCTTTTGTTGCTTATTTTGGTGTCATATCTAAAAAATCATCACCAAGACTGATGTCAAGGAACTTTTTCTCTATGTTTTTCTTCTAGGACTCTTATGGTTTCATGTCTTGCATTTAAGTCCTTAATCCATTTTGAGTTAATTTTTGTGAGTGGCATAAATAATGGTCTAATTTCATTCTTTTGTTTTTGGATATCCAGTTTTCCTAACACAATTTATTAAAGAGACTATTCTTTCTGCATTAAGTATTCTCGGCTTCCTTGTCAAATATTGACCATATTTGAGTGAGTTGATTTCTGGGTTTTCTATTCTGTTCCATTCATCTAAGTGTCTATTTTTATGCCACTACACACTGTTTTGCTTACTATAGCTTTGTAATATAGCTTGAGATGAACACGTGCAATGCCTCCCCATTTGTTCTCAAGATTGCTTTGCTTTGGCTATTTGGGATCTTTTGTGGTTCCATATAAATGTTAGGATTTTTTTTTATTTCTGTGAAAATGGGTTGATAATAAATCCCTAGCACCTCAAAAAAATTAAAAAAAGGAAAAGAAAAATGTGGCCACATATCTTGATTTAAATTCTCATAAAAGTGGACTTTGAGACAAAGCCTTAAATGTAGCATAGAATATTTGTGAAGTGATCTTATGGAATAAAAATGAGGAAGTGGGAAAGTGACCCAAGAATGGGGGAAAGCTATGGGCAACTAATATTCAATCCTGTCGAGGGCATTCAGAGATACAAGGATTGTGTCATAAAAGGAAAGGGATCCTGGGGCATATATCACAATTCTCATCCTCTAATTTGTTGAAGGTTATCCAGTGGCATTAACATCCTTGTATTTCTGGATCACCAGAAAGCCTTTGAGAATCCAAAAAAAAAAAAAAAGAAAAAAAAAGAAAAGAAAGAAACAGGCATTTGGATTGGAAAGCTATCAACTTGCTGGGAATTGTCCTCTAGTTCCAGGTGAGCTCAAGTGACTGAGGAATATGGGGCAGGGCCTCACGAGTATGGGTCAATAGAAGCTGAACAAAAGTGATGTCAATTCTAGGTGGCAGCTTTAAGAGGGAGCTCATGATTTCCATGTTCCTTTCCCCCACCAGACCAAAAGTAATGGTTCAAATGATGGGGCTCCCTCAGCTTGTGCTCTGCTGTAAAAAGATGTGGGACAGAAGCAGTGGCTGGCTCATGGTGTACAGACATAAAGCATGAGTGAGAAATAAACCGTTTCTTATAAGCACCTACAATTTTAAGGGTTATTACTAGGTCAGCGTAACCTAGCTTACCCTGGCTGGTAAATATTCATTTCCAAACTGATTTGTTATGTGATGGTCAATTGTGGTAAACAAGAGTTAATTTTAACACCCTAAAGTCCAGGGGGACACATGAGATAGAAGCGTAGTTCTCTGTAATGTCCATTTGAAGATGTTCCATACAGAATGGCTGGGATTCTACCTTAGCTCATCTGAGGGGATCCAGGTTCTTTTTATCTTCTCTACCACAACCTTAGGATAGGGGTCGGCACACTCACTCTGTAAATGGGCAAACCATAAGTATTTTAGGTTTTGCAGCTGTATGGTTTATTTGTTACAACTATTCAAGTTCATTGTAGAGTAAAAAACGGGTGTAGATAATATGTAAATAAATGGGCACGGCTTTGTTTCAATGAAGTCTTATTTGCAAACACAGGCAATGGACTGGATTAGCCCATTTGCCAAAGGACCCCCTGGCCATTGATTTAGGCTTTAAATACAGTCCATGTGTTCAATTCGGTAGTATAAATACTAAAACAGAAATAATTCAGAGAAGTAAGTTAGTATGGTCCTTATGCAAGGACAAAGAATTTGTGAAGTGCATTGGTCTTAAAAGCAATCATGCATCAAGCTATAGAGTAGTTCTGTCTGGAAAAGATGCTGATTTCTAGCTAAGTCTAGCTAGGGAGTTGCATTCGGGTGTCATGACTGTGTTTAAGGCTGTGAGCTGGCCGGCTTCTTAGCCTCTGAAATTAAACTCTAAGCATAAGTAAAGTAGCTAGGCTCCAGGGAACTGACTTTTTCTAAACAAACAAGAGTGGTATGCATGTCATTCTTTTATAACACAGGCAGCCTGGATATTTGTTCTTTAGTTCATCTATTCTCGTCCCATAGGCAAGCAGCATGGGAAGAAAATTCATAATTAGGAGTCAACATTAAGAACTTGAAATCAGAACTGGTAAGGAAGCTGTATGTTCTAGTAGCTGGCGATAGCCTGATGTGTCTATTTCTTCCGGGGACTATATCTCTCTGCTACTCCTTTTTCTAGTTCTATCACCCTCCTATACAATAAACAAAGCTTCAGTTTTGGAAGCCAGTTTGTCTAAGATGATAGATAATGATGCATACCTATGTTCTGATCTGTTATATGTTT
The DNA here is from genome assembly GCA_004023965.1 of Spilogale gracilis. NCBI lineage: Eukaryota > Metazoa > Chordata > Mammalia > Carnivora > Mephitidae > Spilogale > Spilogale gracilis. Next base: position 117,629 of record PITA01002883.1, read on the forward strand.
TCAGTCTTGGGGACATCCTCATTTTTTCCCCATGTGCTAGCAATACATCATTTTGTATTTTTTACTGAGAAGTTATATGTAAAAAGTAAACTTTAAATAAGAAGATAAAGATGCATGTATGATATTTAAGTAGGAAAGGACTTTTAAGGTTTAAATGCAACAGAAACATTTAAAAAGGAAAATTATAGACTTGATTATTAGCCCAATCTAATAAATAGAAAATAGATTATTATTATTTTAAAAGAAAGACTTTTCCATACTAGCAACATGTTTAACGTTAAGATGCAAACCAAACACTTAAAGAAATTGGAACAGGTGATAAGTAGAATCATTAAGAAATTCTTAAATGGTCTTAATATATAAATATCTCCAGTGAGCAAATAAGAAAATAGAAATTCCTGTAGATGACTGGAGAAAGGACATGCCCAAGCAACTCATGAAACAGGATATTAATAGTTATTAAATATATAAAAGGATTTTCAATGTCCAGAAAAATAAAGACAAATTGTGGCCATTGCGAGTCAGGCAGTGCTCACCAAATGTTCCCTATCCTCCTTGACATTTTTGAGCTCTTTTTCAGTTAGGCGGGTCTTACCACTGGTTTTGGTCAGTGCACTATGAACAGATACGACATTGATCACTGGGCCAAGGTAATTAAGAACCAGTGTGCCGTCCTGCGGCCAACTTAGAAACCATCTGTTTTAGATGCTGCAGCTGTAAGCTAGAGGGTTTATGTGAACATGAGATAAACTTTTATTGTGTTAGGCCATTGTAGTTTTGGCAAAAGCTCAGCGTGTTTTAGAAACAGAAAGAAAGCCAATAGAGTTGGCCTGTGGGGGACTAGGAAGAAAATGGTAGGATGAATGTTGTTGGAGAAGGAAGCAAACCCCAGTCAGGGAAGACTATGTAGACAAATAGTAGAGAGTTTAAATTTTATTTTTAATGAAACAGGAAGTGTATCAAGAATATGCCCTCAAGAACCTTAAAATTGTTTCACTTCTCTCTGATCCATAAATATACACAGTCTATTCTGAAGATTCTAAGAAAAAAATCTGAAAAGTAGTTAAAGATTTATATATAATAATTTTTTTTCTTAAACTATAAGAGCAAAAAGTAAAAAAACCTTAAATATCTAAAAAATACAGGAAATGATTAAAACCTCATGTTGTTATTTATAAATATGTCTTCTAAAGTATTTAAAAAGTAGGAATTCTTATGTTGCATTTACAATAGCAGCACAATTTGAAATAAAGAGAATGTAGAAGACCTTTAACAAAGGATAGAAAGGATGACCTGAAAAAATGGAGGGAAATACTAAGCTGCTGTATGCACGAGTCTAATATTATAGCAATGTAATTTCTTATGTAATAATAATAAAATTCCAACTAAATTCCCTAGAAAATTTTAATTAAACTTTACAAACCTGAGTCTAAAGTTCATCAAGAGAAAATATGTCTGAGGAAACTAAAAATGTTTGAGAAAAGAACGATATGGGCTCCTGTGCAGTTGTAAACATTGCCTCAAAGGAACGAGTAGGGATTTGTTTGTTTATTTATTTATTTATTTATTCATTCATTCATTCATTCATTCATTCATTCATTCATTATTTTTTACAAGTAGGAATTCAAAAAGACACCCGTTTATTTTATTTTTTTTTGAAAAGATTTTATTTCTTTATTTGAGAGAGAGAGGGAGAGTGAGAAAGAGAGAGTATGAGCCGGGGTGAGTGGGAACATGGGGGTGCAGAGGGAAAGGGAGAAACAGACTCTCTGCTGAACAGAGAGCCTGATGCAGGACTCCATTCGAGGATGCTGGGATCATGACCTGAGTGGAAGACAGATGCTTAACCAGCTGAACCACCCAGGCACCCAAGAGACCCATGTTTATGTGAAAACTTAGTATAAAGCCAGAGTCTCAAAGCAATGGGGGAAAAACAAACTATACAATAAATGGGTGTGGGAAAATTGAATATCCATTCACACACAAAAAAATAGCTCTTTCCCACATATAGTACTCAGAAAAACATTCTCTGTGAAATAAAGAACTGAACCTTCTTACAAATAACCCACTTAAAAGCAGTAGGGAAAATGGAGGTATAAAAAGCAACCAGGAGTTCTTCAAAAAGTTAAACGTAGTTTTACCATCTGAGCCAGAAATTCCACTTCTAGGCATATACCTCCAAAATTGAAAACAGGGATTCAGTAAAAGGTGGAAACAACCCTAAGGTCCACCGCAAGGTGACTAGATAAACAAAATGTGATATGGCACAATATATTTCAGCCTTAAAAAGGAAAGAGATTATGACATGCTATGACATATGTCATAACGCTATGACATGGATAACCTTGAAGGCAGTGGGACTAAATGAAGCAAGCCAGCCACTAAAGCACAACTGTTGTATGATTCCCCTTATATCAGGTATCTAGAATAGTCAAGTTTATTGAGTAGCATTGTAGTTGCCAGGGGCTGAAAGTGGAAAGAGGAATGGGCACTTGTCTAATGAGTAGAGAGTTTCAGGTTGTGATGATGAGAAAGTTCTAGAAATGGATAGTGTTGGCTCTCCATGGCTGCACAGCACTGTGCATGTGCTTAATGCCACTGAATTGTGGCCCTTAAAATGGTGAGATGGTGAATTTGATATCATGTATAACTTACCACAATAAAATTGCAAAAAAAAAAATAAGGAAGTACACTAGAGAGGAAAAAGGCAACCGTGAAGGACTGGGTTGTGTGTCAGAGACAAACACTGTTTCATTGTATAGGAAGAATTTGAGAGACAGAAGTTCCTAGATGCTTGAGAGTGAGTACAAGCTAACAACGTACAGAAGCTGAAACTGACAGTGTAAAAGTATAATTCAGCAAAAGAAAAAAACTGAAAAAAGGAGGAAGTTTTCAAAGAAATAGAGGGCTTATGTTTTTATACATGGAAAACGTAAAAGAGAACAGATTTTTATTGAACGGGACTCACATAAGATTTGCATATGGGTGCCACAGATTCTTATTTAATGAGAATTTAATTATTAGTCAAAAAAGTAAAAGAAAATGAGTCAAAATTATTCTAATTAAAGTCATAACTTGAACAGATCAGAAGAAATCCCTGCAACTTCATATTCTTCCCTGAATGAAGATTTAATTACGATCATGAAATGTCACTGACACACAAAAAGTCTCACAGGCAGCTACTAGACTGGAACAAAAAGGCTGAATAAACAGCAAACAATTGATAGTATTCTACAAAGACAAGCAAATGCGGAACATTGACAGAGAGAAGAGAATATCAGCATGATGTTCTTGAAAACAAAGCATAACAGGGATTTTGTAGTACAATATTTACTGAAAAAAGAACATTTTCTAAGTTCGGTAGAAGTCATTTAATGCTAGGATGGCTTAACATGTAAGATGGAAAAGAAATTATGAAACAAATTTTCACTATTTAGAATGGAGAATTTAATATTTCATTATTAATTTAATAGGTAAGTAGAGCAAAATATCATGTAAAAATGAAAAAAACCCATATTGTTCAGTTTAGTCAGATTGCGGCAGGGACAAAAATTGTGTTGAACAACTAAAATTTATTGTATATGTTATTGAACCAGAGGTCTCTCAACACAAAGAGGTTGAAATGAGTATTTCATTGATTTTTTTTTTTACCTGTTGCAAAGAGTACATTTTTTTAAATTAACCGAAGAACTGAAAAATCTTTAGACATTTGGCATTAATTTAAAAGACAGAGGAAGGCAGCCCAGGGCAATGGTGCTTACATGACTGGTGAAGAAAACGTCTGCACAAGCCCAGACTTCTGTCTGAAATATCCAGAGCCCTGTGTCTAACTAAAGTTTAATTGTGTATGGTTAGAATTTGTTACTAGGCGACGTGGCTTCGACTATGCCAATTACAATCACATTTGGGGGGAACAATTCAGAGATTAAGCATGATAATCTCTGCATTATCCCTGTGTAAAATGGTGTAAAAATGGCATATCTCAAAGAAAGTCATATTAAATTTAATCTTGCAAGCACTCTCAGATGACATGATTGGGAAATGTTAATTTAGATATGATTCAAGATCCATTAGAAAATAGCTGCAGAAAATTCTCAAATAGAGTGAATTATGGACTTTGGTAGAAAAAGAAATGAATATTAAATTTGTACTCCCATCAGTTTTTAGTATTTAGAACTGATGTTACCAAAATGTTGTAAGAAACCCCAAAAGATCAAGTTACTTACTCATATAAAAAGGGCTAAAAATAGTTTAAAAACTTTTAGAGAAAACAATTTTTCTAAACCAAAATGATGTAAGAAATATGCAATATAATGATATTGCAATAAATATAAGGAAATTAAGATAAGGAATAAAAAATATTTCAATGACTGAGGGACAAGATTTATATGTCAAATAATTTTGAAACTACTACAGACACTAATTACTGAGCATTATAAATGAAGCAGAGTCACAAATGAAGATAGATAGGAAAAAAACTGAGTAATATATTATTATAATATAATCATATTTTTGGTTTTATAAAATCTGAACATTGATAAATTTTAGTAGAACTTAAATATAGTTTCAATGTATCTATTCCTTAAAAAGATGATGAAAATCATAAATGAATTTGATGGCTTTGTTTCTTGCTGTGGAAGGGGATCAGAATATGTCATCCCAAAGTATGCCAGTTTTGACATCAGGATTATTTCAAGCTGAAGGCAATTAAGAAGCAACAAACTCAGAAAAAGCTCTTTGCCCTCCCCCATCTGCCTAAAAGCAGGACATAAATTTCCCTTTGTGAAGGTGGTGCCCTCTTCCCCCCTCCTGCCCCAGATGGAGAAGAACCTTATCAATGGAGACAGAAAGTCGGCACCCGAGAGAGAGCTGCACAACCAGACCTTACCCAAATAACCCCATCTTCCATTAGTTTCCACCATATATTTACTTTCCCACAATTAACCACCTGTAGAAGTCCAAACCCCTCTTCCTTTGTCTGGTTACTTCACAGTTTCTCACCCTCTGTTTAAAGGGCACATAAGCTCCCTTCTTTCTCCTCCTGAGTTTAACTGCTACTTTGGTCTGCACTTACTTTCTATGAAATTGTGCATGTACAGATGAAAATATCAAATAAAATCTATATGGAGACTCCTGGGTGGTGTAGTCAGTTGAGCATCCAACTCTTGGTTTCAGCTCAGGTCTGATCTCAGGTTGGCTGGATCAAATCCTGCTTTGGGCTCCTGGCTCAGCTGGAGTCTGTTTGAGGTTCTCTCTCCCTCCTCCCCCTCCTGCCAAATAAATATATAAATCTTAAAAAAAAATCTGTATGCGTTTACTCCTGTTAACTGCCTTCCAACAGTCGACTTCAAAGGTCCCAGCCACAGAACCTAAGAGGGTAGTGAAAAGTTTTTTCTCCCCTGTACGATATGGTGGTTTTGCCAGTGAATAAAATATTGACTCTTGGCTCCAAATCTACTCTCTGGTATTTGACTTTGTGATGCTGGAGCTGGAACTCTTCAAACAACTTTTCTGCTTTTGTAGTGGGTCTGATTGTCTTTGCCATTATGGGTTGTCAGAGGGAGGTGGGAAGGCTGGGGGAGACAGACAGGACTTGTTCCTGGCTGTTTGCTTCTTCTGATCCGAAACACTCCTGGATTCTCACCCTGGCAGCAGCACTTCCTCCCAGCTGAGGCCAGTGTGCTGTTAACATTTGGAGAACCAGCCTTCTGATGCCCCATTTTTGATATACTAGCACTGTTCAAATACATGGTATGATTTTCGCTTCCTGATTGCATTCTGACTGGTAAGGAAAAAATATTGGAAAAATTTTGAAAAAATATTTTCCATATTTGACTGATGGTGGTCCGTGTCTAGGCAGCTTTTGTAAGAAGCCCGTCTTCTGCAGAGAGGAATAGTTCAAGTGCTGGAGGCACTAGTGTCATTCACTGCAAGACAGTCAGAAGACCCAATTCACAGAGCTGTTCGTGTGAATTTAGCAAAAGAACCAATCCTGGCTATGCGGTTCCTGTTGCGTTCCTTGAGGGATATTGCAGATCTTTTTCTCTCCCTATGCCTCCAACCTTGCTGCTAGGACCCTTTCCCAGACAGACTGGCCCACTGCTCAGCCCCATGTCCTAAAATTGGTCCCCCTCCCAATGTCTCTTCTTGCTCTTTGAATCTGTGGACACTGAGCTGGATTGGTCTCTGACATTGCTTGGATTTCTGCAGTAGCTTTCTCCTGACCTGCATTTTTTAAATGTGTCACTTCTTTGCCAGTCTGATCTTTATGCTTATTACTTTGTGGGAATTCTTTTATAACCTCTTGATGTTGCCTTTTGGTTTCTAGCTCTACATGCATTTATTCTTTTAAAGTAGTATATTTCTCCCATTTCAAGAGATTTTGAATTAGAATGATGTTTTTAGTTCAGTATTTTAGTCCAATCTTTTTTGTACTTTTTATACTTGTTTTTCCCCAAAGTGTCTATAAATGGGTTTTACTTTTATAATCACAAGAAAAGATAGATTCCCCCAAAGATTATGTTACTTTCCTTGCATACTATTAATCCCTCAGGGATATAAACTTTTAGTTACTTCAGAAGGAAATGTAACTATTATAATTCATGAGATCTCCAGGGGTAACACATTACAACTTAATTCCTTATATGGTGTTTTATTTATTTTGTAATTTCACAGATAAATAATGTATAAAATGAAATGGCAGTTATGATCATCATATCAGCGGAAATACTCTGAAAGTCACTTGAATCAATTCAAGGCTGACAAGAATTTATTTACATTTAAAAATTTACTTATCTAATTATCTTTTAATATTTTGGCTTAGAATCTCCAGAGATTTTCAGGAACTCAATTAAAATCACATCTCTCTGAAATAAACTGAACATGAATGAGATGTTTGCAAATGTAACATGTACATATCACAAATATTTGTGAATACAACATGTAGATATTATGTGGATATTCATGATTCCTCAAGCACAAGTGCTCAAGAGGTTACTGGGGCTCATTACTTTGACAATGCTTACTGAATGCTGAATGCCTACTGCACGTCAGTATTCTAGTGTTGGGAGAACAATAGGCAAAGTAGATATGGTCTCTAGTTCCCATGAAACTTTTATTCTTGTGGGGGATATAGATTTGCAGCCAGGCATTTACCATATGGTGTGCCAAGTAATAGGATGAGATCAATCTAGGGAGATCAGAAAGTTCAGAGGAGGGAAACTTCAGTCTTGAGTATCAGGGAATAGTACATGGTGACATAAAGAACTATTGATAAAGAAACTGGTGGAAGGGAGATAACAGAGATACATCCTCTTTGCTTCAGCCTCTTGTATATACTGTGGCCTCTGCCCGGAGTCCTGTAGCAGTCATATTAGGTGGTGCCTCCTGAAGGAGACATGTTTTGAAGTGCCAATATTTTTCATATGTCCTTCTCTGTGGTCTGTTCATTTCTTTGATCCCATTACCATCCTTGTATTGTGTCATCTCCGTCTTTTCTTCCTTGTCTCCCTCTTCCCTCCTCCTCTCCCCCAGCCCTATACTTGGTGACAACCAAGGTGGACACTTGTTATCTATACTTTTGGCTGGACATGAACCAGCCACAGTGTGTCTTCTTGATCTCTCTAGAGAATTTGAAGTAAGAGGCACAGCAACTCTATTGAAGCACTGTCTGTTGAATAAATAAACTCCTCAACTTGATCCATAGGAACCAAAGTTAAAGTCCATTTTTGGAGCTCTTAGAACAGTCTTCTTATCTTTTTATGAAACCTTATAAAATTTTTCTTCATCAAGTATATTAAGATTATATATTAAAAACAATGGTAAGTGTAATCATATTATTCAATATGATTAAGTTGCCACATGAATTAGTTTCTCCTACCAAATCATAAACTGTCAATATAGGCACTGATGTATTTAAAAGCAGATATTTGTGTTCCAATTTGGTTTGAACCAAAGGTTTGTCAGGTAATCTAAAATTAAGTTGAAATAATTTTAACTCTGATCTATAATATATTCTTTTTAAGTAGGACTTGAAGGGAAGAGTGGGTGCTATTTTTAGTGATAGCTATAGGGTTTGTTATGATATCTATAGTGAAAGTGTGTGGTAGATTTCTATTTCAGAGTTTAAAAGATCAAGTTGTTGAGAGATGATGTAGCAGAAGGTACCAGTTAGCTCTTGCCAAAATCTGCTGCATAACAAACCACTTCAAAACTCAGTGGATAACAATAATTCGTCTCATGGACCTGAGGGTGGGCTAAGGGAGGGGGTTAATATAGGCTGAATTAGATTAGGATGACTTGGCTCCTCTCCACATGTCTCTTGTCCTTCTCCTGGGACTAACAGGCTCACCTTGGTATGTTCTGCTTAGAGGTAAAGCAAGCAAGTACACACACGAAAGGCCTCTTGAAGTCAACATTCAGAAAGAGTACACGGTCACTTCTGCCTCAACCAAGTGCCCAAAGCAAGTCTTATGACCACATCCATAGGTAAGAGGAAGGGAAGTATCACAACAAACACTGAGAGGACACTGCAAAGTTTTATGGAAAAGGCCATGTAAGAGAAGGGATGGTGCTGTAATCTATACACAGGAACTACCGAGTTATTCACCAAGCTCTTTCCTTTTCTTCCTGATGCCTACAGCTAGACCATATTTCCTTGCATCTCATGTAGTGATATCTGGCTAAATGACCAAGTTCTTGCCAAAGGAATGTGTGCAGAGATTACTTGACCCATAAGAATGTCAACTTCCCTGTATTATTTCTCATTCTTTGGTCTGATGCCAACAAGGCAGGACAATTTGAAAGTCATGTAGTAAAGACAGTCAGAAGCATAGGATGAGGGAGGCCATGTCTATACAGTATCTCTCATTTGGACTTCATCTGAGAAAAAAAGGCTTTTATTGTGTTGGGAGTCATTAATCATTTTGAGGTTCATTTGTTACAGCAGTTAGAATTACCTTAAATGACACATGTGAGATATATATATATATATATATATATATATATATATATATAGACAGAAAGAGAGAGAGAGAGGCCCTTATAGTGCCTCCAAAGTTCTTGAGAGCAATTGGAGACACACACTGCGCTCATGTTTGTTAGATTTAACTTTGATTCCTTCAGGGGCAGCTTTCTACATATTCCTCAATCAGGGAGGAAATACCTTGATTATCCTGAGGTTGGAAAGATATTCTTCCCAGTCACCAGGGCAGAACTGAGCAGGAACAACACTCTCTTGACCAGAACATGTCCCTGCAAACAGATCATGGAGGGAAATGTCTTTTAGGGTCAGGCCTCTTTTTTGCATCCTTCTCTTCTTGGTTCCATTAGACTCTTTTAGTGGGAATGAAGGAGGAAGAATATTTGCAAAGAAGATTTGAGGTGTGGTTTTCTTTTTCCTTTTTTTTTTTTTTTTTTAAAGATTTTATTTATTTGACAGAGAGAAACACAGCCGGAGAGGGAACACAAGCAGGGGGAGTGAGAGAGGGAGAAGCAGGCTGCCCGCAGAGCAGGCAGCCCGACGCGGGACTCAACCCCGGGTCCCCACAGCCATGACCTGAGCCGAAGGCAGTCGCCCAACCAACTGAGCCACCCAGGTGCCCCTGCGGTGTGATTTTCATCTGGCTGCACAAGCTGAGGCTTGCCAGGCTGTGCCTCAGCCAAGGCCAAATGCACTCCAAGAATCCTCCTCTACTAGTAAAATGCCGGATATGCTCTCATTTAGAATTTAGAATGTCTATTTTGTTTTAGAGTTTAGTTTTAAGCATGTAATCCAGTATAGGTTTTAAAACATAATCCACTTGAGCATATCATCTTCAACAGTCACAGAAAGCCTTTTTAATTTTTTTATTTCCAACAGTTGTGCCTCATAAAGAAGCATTCTGAATTTATAAGAGATAATAGGATTCTACCTCATCTCTCACATAATTCCTCCCCTACAATTTCTAACATCAGAAATGCTACTTCCTCCGTAGTTTTCCATAGATTCATTCTCCATTTAGTAATAAGTAGAATGTATCCATTACATCAATGAACCTGAGGGTATACATTTGGACATCACCTCATTTTATGGGTTAGAGAAAATACCTAATTATCCAGTTTACTAGATATTCACCAATGCCTTCTTGGACCTCAAGAGATATAGAAGAAAAAGAGATTAATATTAGAGATGAAACTTGCTTCATCCTAGACAGAGTAGCAATTAGAATTTTTATTTCTGGGCCATCTGGGTTATTATTATAATTCTCTTTCTGTCCAAAAATTCCCCAACTCTGGTGGATTTGTCCTTATAGTTAATAATAATAGCTATATTTATTGAACACTTACTGGGTCTCAGGTATTTAACACGTTTAAGAAATATCCTATGAGATAGACGCTGTGATCCCCACTGTATGGACGAGGAAACGGAGGCCTGGCTTGTGAGAGATCCAGCCATGGTTTGAAGCCAGATATAGTGTGATTCCAGAAGGTGAGCTCTTCTTGGCTTTTTTACGTGGGAATAACTAAGTTGTATGGTTCCCAAGAAAGATTAGTCTTTTGCTATACAACATGATGAACTCTGCTGAGAATCTCCAATCACTTTGTTTTGGCTGAGTTGAGGCTGTTAGGTAGATGAAGAAGGCCACTTTTTAAGGCCTCTTCCCTTCTCTGTATAATAAATGCTGCTAATTCGTGGCCAACATTTCTAACTTCTTTCTGTAGGCTCATGGAAAGCCAGATCCTGATACTACCCAGCTGTACTTGGCCTCACTGGTCACATTTACTGCTGACATCAGGTATTTTCAATCTATAGTCCATGGGAACATGGTGAGTACTCAGGGGGAACCATCCAGAATGCTGGCTATACTGAGTGTTAAAAACATGACATACAACGGTAAATAGCTATTGTCCCTACAACCCCTTGATATTTCCATCTCTTTGTACCATCCATCAGCGCAGGGGTTAATGTCTGATACAGCAGGCTGTTTCTTGGATATACTTTGCTCTGTGGCCAGTGTCCCTTGCTCTGGACCTCCATTAATTCATCTACACAATGGAAAAAGCAATACTTGTTCTGCCTTTGTCATTGGGCTAAGGGGAAGACCATGGGGGAAAAAATGGCTGAAAAAATTCTTTCCCAGCCAATAAATACAAACACCAGAGAATGTTACCATGGGGGAGAGCTTCACTTTGCACTGGGCAGGGGACAGTGAACAACTTCTGGCTCTGCTAGTGTTCTTCAAGGAATGGCTGGGGTTTTCAATTTTTTTTTCCCACACACATTGAATTAGGTGTTAAATGTTTTTGTGAAGTTTCTAATGCTTTCTATATTTAAGTTCTTGTAGAGTATATGATTTTTTTAAAAAACTTAGTTCCTTTCTCTTCTTTTTTTCCCTCCAAATTGTACTCCCATTTCACTCATTCTAAAATGTAATCAGAGAGTGTGCCAGAAAATTAAGAACATATGGGTAGGAAATTGAAGGTTAAAAAGCCTGTTCAGTGTGCTAATTGTACTTTGAGAAACAATGAAAAAAGGGAAAGGGCAGATTTAAAATTTATTTCAAAATTCAGTTTCCACCCTCAAACTTACCACCCTAATATTTACTCATTGTTTAACTCTTCTTTTGGTTACCTTCTTTCCAATAGCACAGATCTTTATTTTGTTTATAAGCACGTTAGCTTTCTAACTATTTTCTTTATTCACATCATTAGCACCTTACCACGTTGCTTGAAGTTTCACCATTTTTTTCAAAGATTTTATTTGTTTATTTGAGAGAGAGTGGGGCAAGAGACACAGGGAGAAGCAGACCCCCTGCTGAGCAGGGAGCCCGATGTGGGACTCAATCCAGGGACTCTGGGATCATGACTGGAGCTGAGCTTAACCGAATGAGCCACCCAGGCACCTGAATTTTCACAATTTTTTAAAACAAAGATTTTAATGTTGAACATTTTCTTTCTGTGATAACTGATTTTTTTCTCTTTTAAACAGCTTTATTGAGATAAATTCACATAGGATGCAATTTATTCATTTAAAGTGTACAATTCAATGGCTTGTAATATATTCACGGAGCCGTACAATCATTACCAAAACCAATTTTAGAACATTTTCATCACCCCTCAAAGAACCCCATACCTTTTAACAACCCCTGCTCATCTCTTCCCGGTCCTGTCTCCGCCACCTCACCCCAGCTCTAGACAACTACTAATCTATGTTTTGTCTTTATAGATTTCCCTATTCTGGGTATTTTACATAAGTGGACTCATACAATATCTACTGAATTTGTGAATGGCTTCTTTCACTTGTCATAATGTCTTCATGATTCCTATGACATCTTTTTGATAAAAGATCTACATATGGTCTTTGAATAGCAACTATATTTTGTTGTTCTATGTATGTTTCTATACAGTGCCTCACGAAATAGACCATAAGCATTTGGGGACTGTTTTGACATCTGTGTTTTTGCTTGTGCTGGAAAATGCTCTTTCCGATCCCAGTGTGGGGGGAGCAATGGAAGGGGTTCTGATATAGGCCCTTTCTCTCAGGGATCAGTTTGAAGACGGACAGCTGGCCCGGTTGATCCTTCCATGGAATTTTAGAACTGGGAATGGAAACACGGAATTCTTTGGTCTTTGGAGATGGGATTTAGAGGGTCATGTCTGCTGCCACGTAGAAGAAGGTTGTAGAAGAGAATGGAGCCAACATAAAAAGATAAGCCATTTGGGAGACCTGGCAGCATTCACACTTCTGACTCTCTTTATGAGTTCCACCTGCATCCCTGGCCTTCCTATGTTGTCTCTCAGGCACACTATTATATAGTTCAACATATTCTGCCACAAGTATTTAGATATGGGAATTATCACTGCACCTAAAGTATCTTGGGAGGGTTCAAAAGTGTGGCTTACCAGTCTCCAAATCTATCTTTTAATGGATAATCATGGCGTACATTAGTTGATATTGATTTTTAGCATTATAGGTATATTAGCTCAAGATGTCTTCCATGAGAAACTTCAAGTTCTCAATTCACATTAATTATATATCACCAAATTTCGTATTTTTTGATCATTAAAGAATGTATTATATAGGCACGTGCTTATATAAAACACAATCAGATTTTTTCCTCCACATTTCACTGGTTTGAATGAATAGAGGTTCTTTCTCATCTGGACTTGCTTAGTTATCATGAAATAAGTAATTGAAAATAGAAGACAGGAAGAAATCTTAGGCATGCAGAGTATTTTTCTACTTTAAATGTATATTTTAGCATTTTGTGAAGGCACTGAGTACTTTAAAAAAAACTTGAAATTCATAATTAATCTATTGTTACTTTGTAACATTACATCTATTGATTTGCTGTTTAAAGAAAAGGTTTGGGTCTTGACACCTTAAATTTTATGAGCCTATGAATATTCTTATTTATTCAGGTGCATATAAAAGGCAAACTCTAAGAGAAAAGTCCTGACCCCTTTTACTACTCTTTTCTCTGTGTGGATGTGTGTTGCTGAAAGGAAGTCTTGGCATCTATAACAATTGTGTGTGTTTGGTGGAGATTCCTGAGCTTTCTTTTAATGCCCCCTCACCCCCCAACCCCCAGTGACCTATTTTCCTGTTTGCAGACAAACTTTAATATCAGTGCTTTTTACTAACTGATGGAATGGCTACTTGGGCAAAGCTCTGGAGGACAAAGTGAAAGAAAGAAAACTACAGGCCTAGGGAGGGAGGGTGGGAAAGAGAACATGATGAGTCAGGAAGAAGGGGTGGGATCTGAACCAAGTTTTGGACAAGCTGCAGAATGGGATTCCTGGGGCAGATGCAAGAGACAGGGGGTGCTGGTTTCAGCAGGAAAGAGGTCCTGGATATGACAGTGGGTCTGAGTAGCTCTGGTGAGCTGTGGCCCTGTGGTGGATGGTGGGGGTCTACATTGGGGGAGAGTCCAATCTCATGTGTTTAGAGTCAAACAGAAAGGATAGGGCTTTGCAGATGGGTAAATTGTCTCATTCAGGTAGAACCTGGGCCTCTAGATAGATGCCATGAGACAAGACCCAAGGCTGGCAAGATCCAGAGTGCAAGGTTCTCTGAGCTACACTTACCCCGGTAAATAGGGACTTTTCAGGCCATCTTACTGGAGCATTGCCAAGTGATGATGAAGACAGAGCTGGCTGGGCTCTGAGCTCTAAATGCCACTTCAACCATAGAAATTACTTTTATTTGATTTTTGTACAAATGTGGATATGTGTGTGCGAGGGGGTTGTATGGGATTTGACAGAGGAAAAGCATTCTGTTGCTAAATGATTAGAAAGTTAGAAATCTTTCCTCCGGAAGATACTTCTTCAGACGACATTAAAAGGAGGCCAAAGCTTCTCTCGTGGGAGCTAAGCTATGTTTGAGAATGGATGGGCTTCCCCATGTTTCGGGAAAGTCATTTTGGCCCCAGCTATCAGTGGTCACCAATGTCACAGTGAGTCAGGAAAGAGGGATAAGGAGAAAATTTTTCCTGGAAAGAGAAAGGTGAGGCTATAAGAAATGATATAAGGAGAGATCACTGGTAGATTAATGCTGTTCAAGGAGAGGCCACGATTATGTCATTTGACCGCTATCCCAATAGCAGTCAGAGGCCAAGTGTCACCTGGGGCAAATAAGCAAGTTTGCATATCATCTACCAGATGTTTGTGTCCAGGAGGGCAAGTATTTTATTTCACTCAGCTTTTGGTTAATAGGACTTGCCGTGTCACCGGACTATAAAAAAGTCAGCCCTGGGGACAGGGAAATGAATTTAGTTTGACTCAGCCAAGAAACCAGACCTAGTAGCTTGATCAAGCTTAACTGATAACTTCATTCCAGTTATGTGTCCATTCTGTAGGTGGTAGAAACATAATTTCTGGGTGGGGAAGGAAGAGGGGTCTTTGCAGACCACACATCGCTGTCCTCACCCTTTGCCTCTTGCATGGCATCCTGTGGGCCCAACCAACTTGAATGGGGCATTACCCAGAATGAACTCTGCACCAGCATTTACATAAAGAACTTTGAAGACTGCAGACCCCTAACCGGGGAAGTCAGAGAACCATTATAATCTTTAGTGTACAGAAGAAGAAGAAGAAGAAGAAGAAGAAGAAGAAGAAGAAGAAGAAGAAGAAGAGAAGAAGAAGAAGAAGAAGACGGCTCTTAGACCTCACCTAACATTCACTGAATGAGAATTTATGAGGGTAGGGCTCAGGAATACACACTTACACCAAGCCCCAGAATGCCTTAGGTACTCTAACCCCTGAGAGCCATTGCTTTAAGACCTAGAATGGCTCAGATAAAAAGTCTTAAATCTAGAGTGACGTGATTCCACATTGCCCTCCATGGTGTTATTCTTAACTGAATAACAAAGAGCTAGAAATTGTATCATAGGAGAATTACTGTGTCTCAAGAATTGCTTTACTGGTAGTGGGGAGGGGGTTGAATCTCAGGGTATTCTCACTGGGAGAATAGGGAGGAGGGAAAATCTCAAGACAGGGAAGAAATATTAGAAATCAGGGTGCGTGCTTGAAAGGATCCCCTATAAAGAGTTTTTAATTCTTTTTCCCACTGGACTCTGGGAACACTTGTGTTTGACCTCCAGGTTTCATCACTCCCTGGTTAAGTTCTGCACTTCTTGTGAAGTCCATTACACACTTACGGCATTGTTTATATGGAGGAAATTAGGGGCAGAGTACTAAAGCAAAGTGTGGCTTCCTTAGAACTACCTTGCTGCGGAGACCAGCATGTCTGAGACAGTGTTAGTTAAAGGAGTCAAAGGCAGTAGCTTACAGAAGTCTAGGCAAGGACCATTGGGTAGTGAGTGGTGCCAAGGCACGGCAGGGAAGGGAAGTCGGAAGGACAACGACCATCAATTGTCACTGCCCCTACTCCTGCTCCTGTTTTTTTCTTTAACTTCAAACACATTTTTATCTCTACTCTTCTTTAAACTTGCTCTTGTGAGGGTCACCAGTGACATCTAAATTGCCAAATTTAATGGTAAATTCAAAAGTCTCCTCTTTGACCCATCAACAGGTATTTGACACAGCTGATCATTTGCTTCTTAAACAACTCATTGTTGACCTCCAGATCAACATTAAATCTTGGTTTCCCTGCTCCTTCACCGGGTGCTCCTATAAATATCTGTTAGTCATTCTTTCTCAATATTGGCATGACCCAGGGCCCATTCCTTCATTCAACCCACGGACAGTGACTCCCAACACATTTTTCTCCAGCTCCAACCTCTCTCCACTTGTAAATTCAACTGCTGACTGTCCATCTCCACTGGAATCTGAGGTCAGACTAATTTAACATGTCCAAACCGCGCTTAACTTTCCTCCTTCTGCTGCTTCAGACTTGCTCCTCCTCAGCCTTCCTGTGTCTCTAACTTATCCCTGACTCTTCTCTTTCTCTCTCAGCCCATATCCAGTCTTGTAACAAACCCTTCATCTCTACACCAGCGAAAATACCCAAGATGTGCCCACCTCTCACAGTGACCACCCTGACCCAAACCACTATTATCTCTCACCTGGATTTTTGCAGTAGATCTGGGCAATACCTACTTGCCCGCTGCTCCTACTCTCACCCTGTACAGCAAAGGATTGACCCAGCAGGTCCGGGTTGTCCAAACCTCATACATTTTTTTTTTCCGTTGGATATTTTATTTTATTTTTTTTATTGTTACTTAAATTTTTTTTCCAGTGTTCCAAGATTCATTCCCCATTCCCCACACCCAGTGCTCCATGCAATAGGTGCCCTCAGTACCCACCACCAGGCTCTCCCCCCCCCCCAAGTCCCTCAGTTTGTTTCTGTGTCCAAAGTCTCTCTTGTTTCGTTTCTCTCCCTGGATTACCCTACTTCCCATTTACTTTCCTTCTCCTACTGTCCTCTACATTACCCCTTGTGCACCGCAAGTAAGTGAAACCATGTGATACTTGACTTTCTCTACTTGGCTTATTTCACTCAGCATAATCTCTTCCAATCCAGTCCATGTGGCTACAAAAGTTGGATATTCATCCTTTCTGATGGAGGCATAGTATTCCATTGTATATATGTACCACATCTTCTTTATCCATTTATCTGTTAATGGGCACCTTGGCTCTTTCCACAGTTTGGCGATTGTGGCCATTGCTGCGATGAACATTGGGGTACATATGGCCCTTCTTTTCACTATATTTGTGTCTTCGGGGTAAATGCCAAGTAGTGCAATTGCAGGGTCATAGGGTAGCTCTATTTTTAATTTTTTAAGGAATCTCCATACTGTTTTCCAAAGCGGCTACACCAGCTTGCATTCCCACCAACAGTGTAAGAGAGTTTCCCTTTCTCCTCAACCTCTCCAACACTTGTTTCCTGACTTGTTAATTTTGGCCATTCTGACTAGTGTAAGGCGGTATCTCAGTGTGGTTTTGATTTGAATTTCCCTGATAGCTAGTGACGCTGAACATTTTTTCATGTGTCTGTTAGCCATTTGTATATCTTCTATGGAGAAGTGCCTCTTTATGTCTCTTGCCCATTTTTTGATGTGTTCATATTCTTTTTGGATGTTGAGTTTGAGTAGTTCTTTATAGATCTTGGATACCAGCCCTTTGTAGTGTCATTTGCAAATATCTTCTCCCATTCTGTGGGTTGCCTCTTTGTTTTGTTGACTGTTTCCTTTGCTGTACAGAAGCTTTTTATTTTGATGAAGTTCCAGAAGTTCATTTTCGCTTTTGTCTCCTTTGCCTTTGGAGATGTGTCTTGAAAGAAGTTGCTGTGGCTGATATCAAAGAGCAAATCTCATACATTTTAAGTAAAAGTTTGCCCTGTCTGACTTCTGGGAAATAACCTCTATGATTTTGGAATATCCTGCTTGAAAGAGATTATTTTCCAGGAAGCAGACAAGGACCAAAATTTTTTTATTATGCTAAAAATATACATGAAATTTACCACTTTCATCATTGCTAGGTGTAAAATTGAGGGCCAATAAGTACATTCACAATGTTATGCAACAATCACCATGGTGCATTTCCAGAACTTGTTCATCATCCCAAACTGAAAATATGTACATATTACACAGTGGCATTTCATCCCCTCTTCCCTCCAGTCTCTGGTAACTTCTATTCTAGCTCTGTCCCTACGAATTTGCCTCTTCTAAGCACCCCAAGTAAGTGGAATCATACAATATTTGTCTTTTTGTGTCTGGCTTATCTGACTTTAACATAGTGCTTTTGAGCTTCCTCCATGTTGTAGCGTGTGTCAGAATTTTATTTCTTTTAATGGATTAATTACATTCCATTGTATGCACATACTATGTTAGAAAATCTGTTTCTCTGTTGATGGACATTTAGACTGTATTCACCATTTGGCTATTGTGAATAATGCTACTGTAAACATTGGCATGAAATATCTGTCTGAATCCCTGTTTTCCATTCTTGTGGTATGTACCTAGGAGAGGAACTGCTGGATCCTATGGTAATTCTATGCTTAACTTGTTGAAGAACTGTCAAACTATTTTCCATAGCAGCTGCACCATTTTTGCATTAACTACCAATTGTAACTGTCATTACTATTGCACAGTGTGGGGGGCGAGTTAATTTCTCTTGTTATTTAACAAATACTTGTTATTTTCAGTTTTGTTTTTTTTAATAATTGCCTTCCTAATGGGTGTGAAGTGTTACTTCATTGTGGTTCACAGTCTTTTATCTCATCACCTTGCCCCTAGATTGACAACAGTCCTCGGGACTGTACCTGCCCTATTTGTCTTCCTTACTGCTGCATTTGACCCTCATTCATGGATCTTTGTAAAATACCCCTGGTGTTTTATAGATTGCCTTGTTGGTTCCCTGCTCCCTGCACCATCACATCAACACTTTTATGCCTAGCACACAATTTTCTGTCTTCCTAAACTTTGTTCCCTCACTCTGTTCTTTCTTAAAGTTTGGCTGAGTAAGTGAGTCCATGGACTTATTAATTGAGACTCCTTCCTGAGGGAGTTTGGAGTCTAGTATATGAGTTAAGAAAGTGTAAGAGTCAAAAGAGACCCAGGTAAAGAAGAACCAGAATGGGGGGGGGAGCTTCATGGAGGAGAAGGAGTAGGAATTTGGAGAGTGAGTAGGAGCTGCAGGGAAGGGAGAAAGGAGCATTGAACAAAGAACACAGTATGTGTTTTCTTTGGTTGAGTCCTAAAGTGACAAGAAGTGAATGTGTTCTTTTAAAAGATGGAGGGCACCAGATTCTGAAAGCCTGGAATGCATGGTCAGGAGTTTGGATTTCATTTAGAAATAGATCAAGACTTAATGAAGTTTTCAGAGTCCCAGAGCTGTGATGAAGAAGACCTGTGTGTCTTACAGGGTTTGGTGTAAAGAAAGAAGATCCCAGAGGTAGGGGAATAGCCGGTAAGGCTACCTAATAGTACAAGTCAGTGTGAAGGGAAGTGTGGGCTGAGATAGTGACAGCAGAAAAAGAAAATTTGGAGGTTGTTTTAAGTGATACTATAAAGGAAGAGTCAGTGATAATTAAAAAGCTATAAGGAGAAAAGGAGAAAGGAAGATCTTGTGATTTTCAGCCTTGGGGTCTGGGAGGATGGAAGGAAACCACCAACAGATATGTGAAATCCATGAACGGAAGTGGATTTGGGAGGAAAATGCTGAGTTCAATTTTGAGAAAACTGAGACTAAAGTGTGGCTTGTAGTATTTCCTAGGAAGAGACTGACCTGTAACTCAAGGGGAGTCAGATATCATTTTTGGCAATGTCTTTATCAGGGTAATAGTGAAAACAATGCAACTATGGGGTATAGAGAACTGTGTTGAAAGGGAAGGGGATGAAGGCAGATGACTCAAGAGTTTTTTTTTTTTTTAAGATTTATTTACTTATTTATTTGAGAGGAAGAGAGAGAGTGGGGAGAGAGGGAGAGGGAGAGAGAAAATCTTAAGCAGACTCCTCACTGAGTGCAGAGCCTGACTTGGGGCTCAATCCCATGACCCTGAGATCACCATGTGGTCTGAAATCAAGGGTTGGACCCTTGACCCACTCAGCCAGCCAGGTAACCCAGGAATATTGTTAAAGGAGGAAGGGGGGGGGTCAGAATACAAGACAGCGGCCAGGGGTCCTTTAACAGCACAGGGAGGAGAGAATTCTGAGGAGGAAGTGATCAGCACTGTCCTGAGATTGTGGAGTCTGGTGTTTTGACAAGCAATCACTGGAGTTTGCCAATTAATAGTAAGCAATTCGTAACTTTTGAGAATATAGTTTTTATTCACTGGAGGAGGTGGGATAGAACAAATTATCAGAGAATAATTGACCAGAGAATGGGAGGAGTCTAAATGGAGGCTCTTTCAACACCATGAGCAGTGAAGGAAACAGGGATAGAAGAGTGGGGGGCAGGGTTTTTAAAAAATGGTAAAGAAAGAGTAGCAGCCCAGCTACAGAGTAGTAGCCCCTGGGTCTCTGTAATGTGAACACAGGGGCACTGTTGGGTTTGTTTATGCCAGTTTTAACATTTTATTTTCAAGATTTTATTTATTTATTTTAAGAGAGAGAGTGTGAGTGTGCATGCATTGGTGGAGGGGCAGAGGGATAGGGAGAATCTCAGGCAGACTCCTGTTCAGTGTAGAGCCCCACAAGGGGCTTGATCCCCTACCCAGACCATGACCTGAGCTGAAAGCAAGAGTGGTTCTCTCGACCGACTGAGCCACCTAAGTGCCCCTAGCTTTAACATTTTCTACATGTTTTTTGTTTGTTTGTTTTAGAAGTGGAAGCTAAATATATATATATATATATATATATATCCCATTTAATTACTGTTTTTTCTTAAGATAAGACTTTTTCAGTTCACTTAGAACATGCAAGTCTGATATTTTTTAATCAAATGAAATATGTGTAAAATGGCTTTTCTCCTAGTAGTGGATTCATCATGACTTTCCAAGTGAGTATGATATTTACAATATTTGCTGAAATGTAGAATTTTACAAACACTAGGTTATTAGCAGTATTTCTTTAATAAATGTAGCATGCAAAATTTGAAGTTTAATATGGGTACCTAAATTATCCAGAGAATATGTCTTCGTAGTATTTCAAAAATCACCCTGAAATGTAACTGTCTTAGAAAATAGACTATAAAACTTAATAGGTTTTCCATTTTATCAATTGGAATGTATTATTTTTGTTTTTCATTGCACATTCCTCATTTTTTACACATTTAAAACTACCAATTATTTTTTATTATAAAGTCAATTTTAGTATTTGCTTTATTTTTTTATTTTGTTGCCTTTTCAAATAGGCATGTCTTTAAAGTGTTTCTTACTTGATTAAAAGTACCTGTGTGTGTATTAAATCACTTTTACCAAGTGAAATTGAGCCATACCATATTTGAGCCTGTAATGAAAACTGCAGTTTTTAACATGTGACATTTTGGGGTGGTGAACATGTATGAAATGATCTAGACTGTTGAAAGAAATGATCTTGAAAAGTTCATGGGAAGTTTTAGCATTGTCTGAATAACAAGACAGACGGCACATTAGTATTAACTTTAAAAGGCGGGGAAAAAGAGTGTAGTTTTGTTCTAAAGCAAAAAAAGTCTGGTTGGACCAGAATGTAAAAGAAGGTAGCAAAAACCAAATTTGGGACTTACCACAGGTTGTAGGAGGCTTGAAGGAAAATGAAATTGATTGGTACATAACAAGCTTGAAAAGAAACAATGAAATGTACTATTTTATTGATACTATTTGATACTATTAGATCAACTTTGATGGATTTACTAAAAATGGTGAGTCCTGCAAAACATTACATGGGGGACATGCAGGAAAAGAGAAATTAGTTTATTCTTTTCTGTTAAAGTAACAGTGAGATCATAGTCTTCAAAGAGGCAGGTAGGGTGGGCCCAAATCCCCAAGCTCTGAGTTGTAATTTGTGATAAATTCAAGTACGTGGTGAACGCTAATGTGTATTGTCTGTGGTCAGTGGAGATGAAGATTGGAAAAGACTAAATAGATCAGTCCAAGTGAAAATTCTCTGTGTAAACGACTCATACAATTAAATAAGCAAAAAGCATACAGGGGGAGAAAGAAAAAAAAAAAAGGAGAAGCCAGATCTGGGGTGTGAGATGAGGGGAAGGAAGGATGAGGAAGGGAAGGGAGCCCGGGTGTGCCCTGACTGCCCTGAGGTTCCTTCATCTGAGAGCCGAGGTAGGAATCTCAGCCATGTACTGGAGGTTTTGGGAGGAGAGACTTCAGGGAGTTCTGTGAGATGGCCTTGAACTTAGGAATGTAGGAGGGCCAGGCCATCATCCGACTGAGATGTGGGGAGAGGCTGGACTGGAAGTTTGAGCAGGAAAAAAAGTTTGTATGAGAGCAATGGGACATGTGGGGAAGCTGTGGGAAGCAATTATGAGCATGGGTCTGGTGTTTCTCAAAATGCACCCAAAAAGAGAGGAGAACGTGGGGTCAGTGGTTTGGCTTCAGGGGGAAGCATGGGGCCTTTCTGGTATCTTTAAAAAGTGCAGGGCCCAGATGGTGGTGGGCTATGTGGATCCTTCCCCCCCCCCCCCCCCCCCCCCCAGCACTGCTTGCTTGCCTCTGACACCACCAGCCACACACCTGTGAACATCGCTGGGGGCATCAGGCTGCATACCTGGGCTCTGAGATTATTTTAGCCTCATATTTTCCCCTGATCTACGTCATCCTGTTAAAAACATCTTCTTGAGACACAGTTGACATGATTTTGGCTTTACATACTCTCCTCTATGAATTCACTCTGTGATCTGGGAAATGAAACATAGAAGGAAAAAAAAAAAGAAAGGAAGAAAAAGAAAGAAATCTCCATCCATATTCTCCTTATCAAAAAACTTGAGCATTATTACTGCACAGGCTGGGGGCGGTTTTCTGTTCTCCGGCTCTGGAGGCGAAGGGAATGCCAGGGCAAGGACAGCAAGAGCTAAGGTGGCTTAGCTCTAACTCCAATCTCCTTTTCCTTGATGGAGTGGGGGACTCCTCTACAGTAATTTTCTCTGAGAGTCCCTGTGCCCTGAGGCCATGTTCCCACATCCATCCTCCTTGACCATATGTCTCCTTTCTCTTAGCAATGAAAGTTCTTCAACCTGTGTGTTGCAATGTCGGCCACAGTTAATAAGAGAGTCATTTGTTGGTTCTGGGTTTGGTTTAGGAAGCCAACGCCAATGGAGAGACTATGCAGGCAGGCCCTGGGTCTCAAGCCCTGAACCGTACAGAGCGGACAAGACGCAATGCGGTGAGAGCGGCCAGCATGGGGGGCTGGCGGGAGAGGGCAACAGTGTTGTGCAAGGCCCATGGAGATTGCTTCCAGCTGAGAGGGCTTGGGAGCTGTTCAGCTGAGAGTGATTTTAGAACTGGGCTTGCAGGGTGTAAGGGGGGGGCGGGGTTCTGAGCAGATGCCAGCGTGGAGGGGGCAGAGCCTTCCTGGTGGAGGAAACCAGGAAGGCAGAGGCCTGGGGGCAGGGCTGGGAGAGAGCCGGCATGGCCTGAGCTGCACTGAAAGTGTGGGGTGGGGTGCTGGTGCTCTCTTCGTGCTTGTCCTGCCCAGGACTTTGGGTTTTCCTCTGGGAGAGGTTCAGTTTGAGGCTTAAGCCTTTGGAGGCTGCCTGCAGTTCATAGCAAAAGCTTTCTCATTTATCTTCCCGTGTGCAGTTAAAGCTGTGTTTCCCAGCTTCATCTGTTAAGAAGGAAGCTCTGGAACTTCTTGGGCCAGTGTGATGCCATCTTTGAATCCTGTGCTTTCTGTGAGCCCTTTTCTATCGAGATTTTGCCATTTTGCTTGGCTCTTCTTGATGGCCTCTCCATGCTGCCTACCGCCCGCAGTTTCATTTGCTTTTGAGACTTTAGGAACGCAGTGTTGCCAGCTGTAAGTTTTAATAAGTTTTCTCACCTTTTCATGGCTGTCTTTAAAAAGAAAAATATGTACATGCGATGAGCCCTCGCTGGCATTCCGAGTGCTGTTTGCTATGGCCCCTGTTGAGATGAAAACATTAAGAAACACGGCCACATCCCATTTTTTTTTAGAAGACTTTGGTTGTAAAAGCACTTTAAAGAAAAGGTGGGAGGTAAGAAAACGAAAAGAGGGATCTCCATTCATATAATTTTTGCTTAGTTAACTTGATGATGGAAGTTTTGGACAATTCTTCTTGTGTCACTTATAGGGGTCGGTTCTGCTCCAATAGAGGAGTTCATGGTTAGGTGGGAGGCACTGGGAGATTTTTTTTTTCCTGCTAGGTACAAGTAGTTCTTATTCCTTATTTAGGTCCAATACTCCACAGTGCAGTGCTGTGTTATTTTTAATAAAAAAGAGCAGGCCATCTAGGTCTTTAATCAAAGGGAACAGTAAATACAGCTCATCCATTTGATGGATACTTCTGTCGTTATTAAGAAGGTGATTACTAAGACCATTATGGAAAAATAGTATGATGTAATGTTCAGGGGAGAGAAGCAGAAGTGAGTGTCTACTGTACAGACAGTCTCTCAGAGACTGAAGGCTGGATCCAATGGCTGGTCAAAGGTGCTCCCGTGGGGGCCGAGCAATGTGAGATTGCCACCTAAATATGAAGCTAAGGGAGCAATAAATACTCCTGAAGATGAATAAATACATTTTTTTTTTTTTAAAGAGAGACCTACTTTAGGGGAACAGTGTTACCATTTGGTATCAAGAAAAACAAATTTGCTTGCAGCCCCTTTCTTCTTTTCCTTGTCTCCCCTAATCAGGTACTTTCCATTTGGGTTGTTTCTTCTAAAATTGGCAGACAGACTATCTTATCTTCCTCATCAAATTAATGTTTGCCAACCTCCAATAAAGCTCAGATCCTGTAGGTAGGCATACTGCCGCCCGTGACCTGGAGCTTTCTCAGAACCACGAATTCTACCTGTCTGTGACTGGTGTTACTAGCTGAGCTCATCCACATTAGGACTTGAGGCTGCCTTCTCCCCAGCCTGTCTGGGAATGGGATTGGCAATAACGGCCCATTGCCTGATTCTCATAGACGCATAGTCGGGAAGGTAACTTAGGCAGGTGAGTAGGTGGGGTGTTGTGATGCAAGACCCTTGGCATATGGTCGTGATGGTGCTTGTGTATTACGCGGAGATCTGAAATAATATTCTGCTGTTGGAGGGAGAAGGAGAGAGGGGGAGAGAGAGGGAGGGGGAGACAGAAAGGGAGGGAAGGAGGGAAGCAGAGAGAGGGAGGGAAAGGGGGAGAGAGGGAGTGAAAAGGGGAAAGAGGAAGGGGAGGGATGGGTGGGAGAGAGAGGGAGAGAGGCGGCTGCCGGTCTCTTGCATTTTGGGCATCCTGTTCTTAAATGGGCATGAGGGTCATTACTAGAGGACTTTTCTTCAGAGGCAGTCCTTTCAGTGCTCCCTCGACTCTGGGGCTTAGTCCCTGTTTTCTTCTCAGCTGCTTATCACTCTTTTGCCCCATTCTGCCCTCTCTTTTGCAGGCTGTGCTTTCTTGATGGTGTCTCTCCCATAGGGCTCTGGGAGCACTGATGTGGTTCACCAGCTCATCTCCTTTATGGTCCTCACACAGCCACATCAGTTGGGGACAAGTGGAAAAGGCAAAATTCAACTCTTTCTCAAATCTCCTTCCTCCTGCTTCTATAGTGGTAGAGTTGAGACATCATCCTTTTCAGAGATGTCCAGCCTGAGAAATTATTCAGAATTTTCTGCAATGAGTTGATCTTTTCCTTTCCTGCTTCCCCATGGACTCCTGCTGTATTACATGCTACCTGATGGGTGTGGCCCCCTGGGCAGCCGCAGACACACTCCCAGATTGTGGCTTCTGTGTTGTGGCATCCCTGCACAGAATCACAGAGCTGAGAGTTGGCTAATCACTTGCCTTTCTTTCTTCCTGACCCCTCATCTCCAAATCTGGGAGCCCGAGGGATGTGTGGAGTATGGCACTCAGGGGGCTCTAGAGATGACCTGGCTCACCTTCCTTTTTCTAGATGAGGAGGGTGATGTCCTAAGGTCATTGCTTGAGGTCACCTACTCACAAGTGGCAACTACAGGACAGATCCCTTCCATCCCAATCTGGCAGCCTTTTCATTATATCCTTATGCTTATTTGAGTGACTTTCCTGACCCCAGAAACTTCTAGGGTGCTCCACAGGTTTTCTGTGTACCTTTGTTCAAGTGCTATCTCTTTCACAATACTTTCATAGAAGCCAGAAGAGAATTCTTCACTCTCCCATCTTCCTTAACACATTTTTAAAAAGATTTTATTTTTATTATTTTTTTTATTTGACACAGAGAAACAGCTAGAGAGGGAACACAAGCAGGGGGAGTGAGAGAGGGAGAAGCAGGCTTCCTGCCAAGCAGGAAGCCCAATGTGGGGCTTGATCCCAGGACCCTGAGATCATGACCTGAGCTGAAGGCAGAGGCTTAACCCACTGAGCCACCCAGGTGCCCCTCCCTTAACACATTTTAAACCATGCAAATCATTTGTAGTCTATAGTTCTGCCACCCATTTGGGTTAATTATATACATGTTTTACCCACCTGACCAGACCACAAGAGCTGCTTGAAGTCAGGAATTGTACCTTTGTCATTTTTGTTTGTCCCATAATGCTGGCACAGCGCTTGGCAATGGTGAGCACTCAATAAACGTATGTGTCACGAATGAACAAGAGCATGAGCGAATGAGCAATGAACCCATTGGAATAGCACCTTTGTTCCCTCCTGGAGTGGGGTGCTGTAAATCAAAGCATGATGAATCTTTGGGGACTAGGAGCTTTGTGAGTTATGGGGAAGTCTCCCTGTCTCTCTGGCTGAGTGGGCAGTGATAACATTGAAACTGCAGCCTTGGAGTAGCTAGCAGTGATTTAGGAAGTATATTCATATGGGCTCTTCATAAATAAATCAGTTAAATTGCTGCCACGAGCTAGTCAGGCACGTCCGCCCCCCAGGAGAGCAGGTGTGTGTGTTCCCCTGGCTGGGATCTTGATGGCTGCAGGAAATCGCTTGGGCATCTGGGTTTCCTTGCCCTGTGGGGCATCTGGTCACCAAGGTTTGCGTCCTTGAGTTGAGGACTTTGCTCACCAACCAGGAGAGGGCACAATAGTTCATTGTGTAGTCACTGTGGTCATATTGATATGCCCCAACTTCAGGCTTCCCCTACCTGGGGCTGATTTTTTTATTTTGGCATAGATTTCTTGACTTGGTAAGCTTCCTTATGGGGGGTTCAGTAGCTAGGGAGCTCAAAAGTCATGTTTCAATAAAGAGCTGTGGGAAGCTCTGCTGACAATAAAAATGCTCTGAATTACGTCCATTTCAAAAAGCAAGTGGATTTTGGAAACAATGAAGTGACTCCATATAGTGTCCTCCCACTAAAATCGTTTTGCTTCTATATCTTAGTCCCAAAGTCCAGGGTCTCTGGATTTAGAAGGTAGCAATTAATTTAAAAATTTATTTATTTATTTATTTGACAGAGAGATCACAGGTAGGCAGAGAGGCAGGCGGAGAGAGAGGAGGAAGCAGGCTGCCTGCTGAGCAGAGAGCCCGATGCGGGCCTCGATTCCAGGACCTGAGACCATGACCTGAGCCGAAGGCAGAGGCTTTAACCCACTGAGCCACCCAGGCGCCCAGAAGGTAGCAATTAATTTAGTTGAAATCCTCATTTATGTTTCAGCTAACAGGAGGTGATGAGTGGAAATTCTCCAAGTTCCTTCTTTTCCTCACAGTTTATTTCCTTACAACAAATATCTACTGAGTACCTAACACATGTCAACAACATGATAGGCTTTGGAGATACAACCATGAAGCAGGATTTGCTTTCAAGGATTTTATATTTTGATAGGGATTGCAGATACATACACTGATGAGAGTATAAAGGAGCAGCCCAGTAATGGAAACTGTGTAAACAGCTCTGGGAATAGGAATGGAACAGAAGCATATAGGCTTGGGGAAGGGTCACTTGGGGAGGAGATGAGTGGGGTTTGGTCGGAAGAGGGGAGGGTACTCCAGAGAGTGGGAGCAACATAGAGAAAAGACTTGGAGCATTGAAGGCATTTAAAGGACTGATGATTCAGGCACCTGTGCACCCACCGGTAATTACTGACTGATCGGCGTGGTGGGGGCTGTGTCATGCAGGTCCCCATGGGAATGCCTCAGCCAGACTCCCTGTCTGCCAAGAGCCCAGTGTTCGCATGGAGAGTGGGATTCCTGCAGAGAGGGCCGGCGGAGCCTGGGAGGTTGGGCTGGGAGACTGTGTCAGGCACTCTGTCCCTGGACTGAAGGAGTTGGGACCAGGGCCAGCACTGATCGTGTGGGTGGTGTCTGAACCTTCAGTCTGTGACGGAAGGACACTGAGGAGATTTCCTTTTACATATATTATTGCAGTATTGCAGTGAACAACTTTGTAGTACATACCTCATTTCGAGTATGTGAGAGCATGCATGTAGGATCAGTTCTTAAAGTGGAATCAAAGGGTGTGTGCATTTGGTAAATTTTGCCAAATTCCCTTAGTTAGAGGTTTACCAGAGCTCACTTCCCAGCAGTGGTAAGCGAGATGCTCTTCCCTGCCTACTCTGCCACACGCACACATATATGCACACGCACCACACACAGACATGCACACACACCACACACACATGCACACACATGCATGCACTGTAACAAGGATAGCCTTTCATCCCACCCCCAACCATTGTCACTCTTGCGGGGGCACAGACGGCAAGGCTCCAGCACTCGCTAAAGGTACAAAGGCATGAGTTGAGATGGATGAAATTCTGTCCTGGACAAATCCACAAATATCTTCAGTGTTTTACATCAGTTCACATTTTTGTCCTGTGGGCACCCAGACTGAAACATTATGGGAAAAAGCGGTTGGCCTTCAGGCTATTAGATTCAAAGATTAGGAGTGTCCTCATATATAATTACTAGATGGAACTCATAATAACTCATGGTGGATGGGTCACTGATGTAGTCCTAAACTCTCCCTGATTTTTTCCCCCATATTTTCAGATTGTGCCACTTTCTGGGGAAATGACTGCTCTAAGTCTTGTTTGTCCTAAACTTTTAATCTTAGAGTGTACAGGTTTGTTTAATCAGTACCACATCGATAAGAGTTGATAAATATAGTTCTTTACATGGGATGATAAAAAGTTGGTAGCATATGATTACTTGGGCACGCGGCAAGAATTTCAAACTTATATCCGTGTCTTTCGGCTCCCCTCTCCCCATAAGTGGAAGATGAAGGCAGGAGTTGTGGTTTCTGGGCACAAATCCCATACATGTGAAATATGAGATTAATTGAAGTTGGCCCACCTATCTCAGCTGTCATCTCCATCCTCTCTCTGACTACATGGGGGATAAGCAGTGACAACAGAATGCCCATGTTAAGAATAAAGGTGCATGACAAAGGCTTATTAGGAATGATCTTGCAACTTTTAGCAGAAATATGGAGAGCAAGCTGCACAGGTAAGAGGCAGAAAACTGAATTTAGCTATAGTTTGTAGCCTCTGTATTAAACAAATACTCATTATAAGATTTTAAAAGTCAGGTGAGCAAGCAACTTGCATTTATCCAGGACCTGCTTGCTGCGGCACTGTATTAGACAGTATGGAAGGGAATGAATAAGTAAATAAACAAACAAAAAACCCCCACAAATATTGCTCCTTTTGGCAACGCATATAATAAAATTTGGAATGATACAGAGAAGATTAGCATAGCCCCTACACACGGATGACACACAAATTTGTGAAGCATTCTATATTTAAAAATAAACAAGCTCTTTAAGAAATCAGGAAGGAGTTGGGAAGACAAACCTCCATGACCAATTTAATGGCTATATGAGAGTTAATAATATGAGCTTGCAAATACATGAAACCATTTAGTGCCAAGTATTAGATCTGAGCAACTTAAATAGCTCTGAGCTAAGAGGATTGGAGTCCCCAACTTGAAAGCTCACCACAGCTCTAGGAAAGCTCTTTGGAATCTATCTTGCTCCCTCTTTCCGACCCATTAGGCTTCCATTCTTCTGTATTCTTGTTGAACTTCTCCCATATGCTTTGCCTGCACACTTCACTTTGGTTATCTCTCCTGAGGGGCCTTCAGGATACTTCCCTCCTTTTTTCCTATACCTTGGGAATCCACTCAGGACACTGCCACATTCCATTCTTTCTAGGGCCCTGGGTCTTATGGCTTTCCCTCATTCATCACAGCAGCCTGATCCCATGCCCCACATTCCCCCTACTAGAGGACAAGTAAATACCTTCAGATCCTCAAAAAATTAAACATAGAGTTCCCATATGGCTTAGCAGTCCCACTCTTAGGAATATACCCAAAGAGTTGAAAACAGGGATTCAAACAGATACTTGTACATAAATATTTATAGCAGCACCATTAACAATAATTAAAAGGTAGAATGACCTAAAAGTCTATCAACAAGAGGATGCATGGTTAAACAAATTTGGTATAGCCATACAATGGAACATTATTCAGTCATAAAAAAGAATGAAGTACTGACCAGACGCTACAACGTGGATGAACTTTGAAAAACAATATGCTAAGGGAAAGAAGCTAGATCCAGAAGGTCTCATGTTGTGTGATTCCATTTATGTGAAATGTCCAGAATAAGTAAATGCGTGGAGGCAGCAAGTAGATTGATGGACACTAAGGATTGGAGGAGCAGTAAATGGAGAACAGCTGTTTAATGTGCATAGTAGAGTTATTTTGAAGCGATACAATATTTTGGAACTAGATAAAGGTGGTAGTTGCAGAACATTATGAATGTGCTAAAGGCTATGGAATTGTCCCTTTTAAAATAGTCAATTTTATGTTACATACTTTTTTCTTGAATTAAAAAAAAAACCCAAACAAAAAAGGCAGTTCCTTCAGGAAATACACGTTTGGGAGCCAGCAGTTTAAACACTCTTCTTCCTGATATAATTGATTTGGGGGTAGGAGGCTGTGGGTCATTGAAGAAATAAAACTTTAACCCAGAGGGATGAGTTTCAGGATATAGTTTAGGCAATGACAATAAACCATCAGATTGATACAGAGATTTATTGTTTGGAAAGTGCCTTAGGTCCAACATGTAATATACTCCTTATAGCCTTTCCCCCATTGTTCCTCCTCTTGATCTATGGGTCAAGAAAGGTCATGGTTCACACTTCCTGTCCCCTCAAATAATGTTACCGCACTCCAGTGTTTGAATCTGATCCATTCATGAAGGACCAGATCAGTGCCATCCCTTGAAGCCTCCCCTGGAAATATAACCACATTCTCGTTGTTCCAGATCACATTAAGGTTTAAGACAAACTCTGCTTATGAGCCAAGGTAACTAATGCCAACTTGGGCAGAGATGACACCTATTTCCATGTCTAGACACTTTATACAGACAACGTAATGATTGGACAATATTGACATTAGGAATAATTTGAAGGTGTGATGAATGAAGTGGGGGAGCAG
Organism: Spilogale gracilis; assembly: GCA_004023965.1. Taxonomy (NCBI): domain Eukaryota; kingdom Metazoa; phylum Chordata; class Mammalia; order Carnivora; family Mephitidae; genus Spilogale; species Spilogale gracilis. Next base: position 149,008 of record PITA01002883.1, read on the forward strand.
ATCATGTGATTAGTCAGAAATGAGTAGGTCAAGGGGAGCTTGTTAAGTGGTTGGCTAATAGAGCCTCTTAGGTCAGGGACTTCCTAGTGTAACTGTCATACCCGATGCCTTCCACAGCAGTTGCCATATAGTAAGGCATTTAAAAATGTTGACTTATTTCTTCTGTTCATTCATTTTACTCATTTCCTTTTGTTCCCCAAATTGTCCTCAGAATAAACTGCCTGAAGATAAGAACCCCACCTCTCTCATTCCCCAGAGTGTGCAGAGTATCTGGTATACTTGGTTCTCCGTAAATATTTGTGGAATGAGTGACTGAATTGAGTGGAAAGAATGTGAGGCTTGGAATATGTCAGTCCTATATTGCAATCCTGACCCTGGTGCTCACTGGCTGTGTTGTCCTATACATAAGGGAGAAGGATAAACCCAACTGTGCAGTTTAAGACTGGATACATTTAATAAATGGTAGATGTTATTTATCCATCAAATAACCATCAATCCTGAACAATGTGCAAAGAACAAAAAAAGCAACTCTTTGGCAATTTAAAACTATCCATTCTTGTGCTTTGGTCATATGAACCTGGCTAGGTATTCATTTTTTCATTCATTTCACAACTATTGACTGAGTTCTTACTATGTGTTGGGTTCTGTTCTAGGAACAATGGGAAGCCACTGGAGGGCGATAAATAAGAGTAACATGCTTAGACAAATGTGTTACAAGAATTCCTCCTTTTTGTGTGTGAAGAATGACTTAGAGACTGGCAAGATGGAATAAGGAAGCACAGAGAAGGTGTATTTCACTTGTCTTTATGCAGAAGAAGACATCCCCTATAGAGAGGGGAGGCCATGGGGTTGGTGAAGAGATCTGGACTATATTTTGGAGGCTGAGCAAAAAGAACTTGATGATAGGTTAGATGCTGGGCGGGGGAATGAAGAAAAGGGGCAGAGGTGGGTTAAGTTTATGCCTCAAGTAACTGGCTGAGTGGAACTGCTGTTTCCTGTGACAGTAGACACTTCTGAAGAGATGTGGAAAGGAATTTTGACAGTCACAATTTAGCTAGGATAATTTGAGGTTCCTATAGGATATTGAGACAGTGCTCAGTAGAGATATAGGAGCTATATCTATTGAAAAGGTGGCATATCCATTTATCTGTTGATGGGCACCTTGGCTCTTTCCACAGTTTGACGATTGTGACCATTGCTGCGATGAACATTGGGGTACATATGGCCCTTCTTTTCATTACATCTGTATCTTTGGGGTAAATGCCCAGTAGTGCAATTGCAGGGTCATAGGGTAGCTCTATTTTTAATTTTTTAAGGAATCTCCACACTGTTTTCCAAAGCAGTTGCACCAGTTTACATTCCCACCAACAGTGTAAGAGGGTTCCCCTTTCTCTGCAGCCTCTCCAACACTTGTTGTTTCCTGACTTGTTAATTTTGGCCATTCTGACTGGTGTAAGGTGGTATCTCAGTGTGGTTTTGATTTGAATTTCCCTGATAGCTAGTGACGCTGAACATTTTTTCATGTGTCTGTTAGCCATTTGTA